>RJWM01023322.1:0-32301 GCA_004363535.1 Dasyprocta punctata
GGTCAGTTTGTTGTTATTCATTTTTTCTTTCTGTATTTCAGAATGTATAATCTTAATCTGTCTTGAAATTCACTGATTCTTTCTTCTGCCAGCTCAAATACACCAGTGAGTTTCTCGGGTGAATCTTTTCATTAGGGTTACTGCACTTTCATCTCCAGCATTTTCAATTAATCCTTTTTATATAATTTTGATGGCTGTTGGAATTTCTTATTGATGAAAACTTGTCATCCCAGCTTGCATTACTTCTTTAAGCAAAATTCCCTGTGGCTCTCTACACATACTGATAATAATTGTTCTAAGTCACTATTTGATAAGTCCAACACCTAGGTCTTCTCGAGGGCTGTTTCTGCTGTGTTTTTTCCCTACAGAAAGTTTTTACACTTCCTGTTTCTTCATAAGTTGATTCTTTTTTCTGAAAACTGGAAATTTAAATATTGTACTAGTTCTGTGTACTGATTCACCATCACCACCTCCCTGGGTCTTGTTTTTATGGTTGTTTGTCCATTTGTAGCGACGTGAACGTCTATTTCTCCTGACTCTGATGTCACTCTTCAGAGGCTATACTGTGGGATTCACCTATCTCATCCTGACGTGACATTTGTTTCAGTGAGACTCCGTTTGCCTGTTCACTCCATGATCTGTCTTTTAATGTCCCAGTGGCCTACCCCTTATGGGTGTCACAGTCAGCTCTTCGACTACACAAATTACCAAGTGGTTTCTCCATTGTTCTCAACAATGCTGTGGGTCATAAATTGTGCCTTAGTCAAATTCAATTAAATCTGAAACCCTTTGCAAGCACAGTCTTTGAAATCAGTCTTTGAGGCTTCTTCAGTCCCAGGATAGCACTTCTTAACCACCTCTTTCCCTATTTCTTGTTTGGCTTTGTTGCTATCATGAAGTCACCAGCTTCTTTATAGTTGCTTCCTACTCAAATTTCCATTGCTTTCAATGTAATATTCAGCTTGAACTTTATCAGACTCTCTGTTTCAAATACAGTCAGTGCCCTTAGAGAGAGCCTACTTCTCCCACCACAGACATGGAACCAGGAAGAAGGATAGGGACCTGCTTCTCCTGGAGAGGTAACTCTACTTTAGGAGTGGGCTTTGGGAGCCTCGGGCAACCCTGGTCTTCTTGGCCTGTTTTCTCTCCTGGCTAAAGACTCTGTGAATGAGTTGGGGTGCAAATTCTCAGGCCACCTAGATCAACATTTCTACAACATGGATCTAGGAAATGGAGAATGAGAAAATGTAGCAGCTTGTTCCTCTAATTAAATAAAGAAAAGACAGCCTTAGACTATAGGCAGGGAGAGAGACAGCCCTGTCTTTTCGCTCACACCACCCTGGAGTAGAGTTTCCACTACAGTGAGCTTGGAGTCAGGCTAGGGATGAAGGAAGGATTGAGGCTCACATCTCAGTAGAATTTTCTTAAGCAAGTGTTTCTCAATTCACTGTATGTCTTTAGGATAGTCTCCAGAAACTTTAAATGATTGTTTTGCAAATGTTCACCAGTTAGAATGTTTCAGTTGAGGAAAAGATCCATGGATCTCTTCACGCCATCATTTTAGATTCTGTATTTCACTAAAAGATGAGTTTTGCCCAAGCCCAGGACCCATGAGTTGTCCTTATAAGAAACTCTGCTAAACCAAGTGTCTCAAAGAGTAGCCCAGGTTGGCAGCCACCAAGACTGACCTGCAGAATTGTGACAACTCCAGACTCTGCTTGCCAAGGCCCAAGTCCATGTAACTGTGTCAGTCTAGAAGAAGTTGGACATTTTTTAACATGGGCGAAAAGAAAGACACCTTTTTCTAATTCACACAAAGGCACCATGTATTTGCACAGGCCCGGGAGCCATAGAGACTCCAGCTGACAGGGTATGTAGGATGAGTCAACCATCCATAGCAGTGGTTCCCAATTCTGGCTGTTCATTAGGATCACTTAGGGAGCTGTTGAAAAATGCCAATGATAGGGTCCCACTTAGACCAATTAAATCAGACCCTCTTGGGATGGGGCCCAGCCATCGGTATTTGTAACAGCCCCTTGAGGAATTCTAATGTACAATCAGGATTGAGAACCACTGATCTAGAGCCTGGAGCCTGGGGAATGGGATTCTTTGTACTCAAACACCTCAAGAGGATGTAAACTGACGATGGAGTTCCCATGCCGGCAGCTGTAAAATGCTCTAAGTAAATAGCGAGTAAAACTGCCAGAGCAAAGTAAGTCAAATTACAGTAAGTAATTTCTGTCCTGAAAGAAATCACCAAAGTTGTCCCCAAGTAATAAGAAAAACAGACAATGACACTATAAGCAGAGTTGCTACACTCCCCACTGTCAGTCTTAATTGATATGGCTCACCCAAGCCCAGCCAATTATGTCCCTTGTGTCATGGTGAGTTCTACAGTGGCGGATCCTGCCCATTTTATTTTGGCCACACTCAATTCCATGGTGTTCTAGGGCATACATGGACTAGAGGATGTCTCAAGAGAGGCATTACCTCTCAAATGCCAGAGGATACAGCCCCTTCATCCCAGGGACAAAATGATGTGCTTTAACAAAAGGGATGTTACTTAGTTTCCAGAAAGTTCTGCTCCCCCTCCTCCAAAAAATATTCTATTGTACAAAAAGAATGACACTAAGAATTTCTCAACTCTTAGAATTTTCTATGCTATTTGCTCACCTCTCCTTCTCATCTTGCTGCGCAGGTTGTATAGAGTCCTCTGGGCTCCCCAGATGTTGTAATCCCATCTTTCATTCAGGGACCTCACAATTTGCCCAAAAGAACTGTAGCACAGTAATGTCCAACAGGCTGGCAGAGATCTTCTAAACAACAGAGGGTGTGTGCATGCCTTATGGGACTCGCTCTCTCATTTTTTCCTGTCTAAAGATGCCAGCAATTGACTTGTGATGCCTTTTCCTAGGGATTCACCTACAGGCAGCCACTCCAGAGGCAAACGTGAGAAGCTTCTTTACCACCGCTATGGTTTGGATTTGTTGTGAATGTGTCCCCCTAAAGGTTTCATACACTGGAAACTTAATCCCCACTGTGGCGATGTTGCAGGGTAACAGGACCTTTAAGATATGAGCCCTAGTGGAAAGTGATGAGGTCACTGGCGCACTACCCTTGGAAAGAATTTTAATGCAATTTTCATGGGACCCCAGTTAGTTCTGCAAGAGTAGATTGTTACAAAGCAAAGCAACCTTACATGCTCAGCCCTTTCTGAGTGCAGTCATTTCCCTCCTTCTTTATCCACCACATTGTAACACAGCCACGGATGTTCTTACCAGAGATGAAACAGGCGGGGCCACTGGATCTGGGACTTCTAGCCTTTGGAGGTAAACGAACCACTTTTCTTTATGATATACCTAGCCTCAAGTATCTTGTAGTAGTAACAGGAGATGAGCTAAAACAACCACTCAGAAGCAAACCAAAGAAACTTAGTTTTCTTACATTTGGAAAAGTTTAAAGAATGAGATGTAGGTTCAGATTCTAGCCTAGCTACTTTAAACTACTGACTTTAGCAAGTTACTCCATCTCTCTGTATCTTATAAACTAAATGGGAGAACTAATGTCTTCCTGGATTATTGGACTAAATAATGTCATGGCCTTCCCCACAGCATATCAGGTACCTGTATTTCTCTTGCTCCTAGAGAGTAAGAAAGCAAAACTCTTCTTTTCCCATCTTGAGTCCTGCAGCTAGAGATCTGCAATGAAACAGACAAAAGACTAATTAACAAGAGAAAATTGAGTATATTAACATGTACAGTGGAATCCAGTGGGAGATACCCAATGAAGTGGTTAGAACTTGGGGCTTATATAGTATCTTCTTTTAAAAAGAGCAACAAATTTGCAGGGAAGTGGCAAGATGAAGTAAAAGAGCTTTAGGTTTTTGAGGACAGTGGGAAAGTAAATATATAGGGAAAATTAATGGAAGATAAGAATTATTGTCATAAGCTTTGTTACATAGACTCTTCTCTGTACTTTCCCTAGCATTGTCTCCAATGATGAAGAATCTATGATAGGAAGGGGTCAGAGAGGGTTTTTTGGCATCTGCTGTTTTTCAGTTATTTTAAACCCAAAATGATCTTCATGACTAAGTGACATATTTTAGGGTGGCATGTTCTGATTTCCTACATTCCCCACATGACACATACATGCATGCACTCATGTACACGCACATACACACACACACACACACACACCCCTTCTGTAAAAAGGAAAAGACTGCAGTTTCGAATAGTGTGATAACTTGCTGGTTAAAGACACTGTACTTGTGACAGTTATTGGTCCTCAACAAAAGGGACTCTATTAATAAATAATAACTATTTCAACTTGGGATAAATGGCTTTTAAGTGTTACCTAGATTGGTCTAATGAAAAAATATGTTCTTTTTAAATTCCTATTTAGAGAAGTGCTTTAGAGATCGCTGAATAGGAAGAATCTGGACCAGGCTGACTTCTCCTGCACAAGACAAAAGAAAGCCCTGGATTCCTGGGTCTGCAGAGGGCACTTTCTGGAAGGAATGTAGCACTCTACAAGCAATTAACAAAGGCATTTCTCTCAGTGGCATCAGTGAGATCTCCTCTCTCATCTTTCAGGTGCCTGGCACGTAAGGCAGGGCCCCAGGAATCCTGACGCCATCAAGAGGACTGTGCAGATCTGAGAACAGCTTCCCACCCTCATCCCCCACCTCGCCCTCTGCATTTTCCCATCTCCCCAGACCTCCTGTTTCGTGCATTTTTAAAAACTTCTTTATATTTATTCTAGCAGTAGCCTGGCATGCAATAAAAGAATGAGGGAAATCTCATTAAAATTATATCAAAAGGAAAAAGATGGAGGAGAGTTTGAAATTCCTGCAATCTATACACAATAACCCAATCAAACGGAGCACACAGGTTAAATGAAGTCCACCCTACAGTGAGCCCAGATGATTAAACCCCCTCCCGGGGAATTGTTACCTTCTGGATACCTAGTGGTAGCCATATTAAAATGCAGCCATGAAAATACCTCACATTTTAGAGTACTTTTAACCTTCCCACTTACTTGCACAACTATTTATCTTACTGACTTCTGCATGAGGGCCCTAGGAGGGAAGAAAAGCTACAGCTATTATCCCATCTTCAGAGTTGCAGCAGAGGAGGCTGTGAGTTTTCTCCGAGGTTACTCAGCTAGTGGCAGGAGTAAACCCATGCCAACAGCCCTGGCTTGCATCTTCTCATGGCTCTTTCTCTTCCTTAAAAAGGACCCAGGCTTCAAAGAATGCAGATCCAAAAATTGTGCTGTCGTTGTCCTCTCCCTCAGCTTCTTCTTTCCATTCAACACAGCCTAAGGAAGAGACACAGTGCAGTGTCTGTCCAAGCTGGCTGTCTGGCTGTCATGTTCCCTGACTCCATCTCAGCCTTCTAGAGGAGGAAGAGGAAGACAGAAATCCACCTGACCGAAGGCACCATCAGCAAAACAATTGAAACGTCACATTAAATCAGTGCTGATTCCTTTCAAAGTTAACTCTGAGTAGTTTGAGTTAAGACATATTTTCTTAGTCAAAAAATACAAAAATTAGAATGTACAGGGCAATGGGGTAGTTGGCAAACTGTTTAGCATTAAAAAGGGGACCTCAGACACCAAGAGGTTGGAAATCACCGCTGCAGACCATTTCTCCACTGACCCCCTGCTCACCACTCGCCGGTTCTGATTTCCATTCCTTCAGGGGCCTGATCTCTGCTTTCAAATGATAGGACGCTAATATGATAATATGATACGTATTAATAATTTAGTGCTTACCCTTCTTAGGTAATATATGTGCATTTTTAAATGGGCCTTTTTAGACAACATGCTTTATTCCAAAGCAAACTTTCTGACCCACTGTTCTCTAGCTGTGACCTCTCACCTGGGTCCCATACCTAAATATTCTCAACTTACTAAACATCTCCACCTTCTCCCAGAGATGTCAAACTTTAATACATCCAAAATCGATCTTCTGTTTCTATTCTTTACCTCAGTCAGTGACACCACCAATCATCTATTATCCAAGCTAGAGAACCAGGAGTTACCATGGGTCTTTTACTACCCCACGACGAGCCAGTAGCTGGATTGGTCTAACTGAGCAACTCCCAAATTGCATTCTATGAGCATCGTGTCAAAAGGACAATAGTTTTCCTGGCCAAATAAGTTTGGAAAACACAGGTTAGACAAAGTAAAACTTTTTACTATAAAATTTAACAGAATTTTTAGTATGTTGCCCTGAAAAGGAAAATGTACCACCGAGTATCTCCCAAACTCATTTCCCCAGGGGACACTTATTTTCTTTGTAAAGTATCTTGCAGGATCTATGTATTAAAGAAAATACATTGAGAAATGCTGTGAGGAGCTATTGTTATGCTGCATTTTATTGTCACATGCCATCTCATGCAATTCCTGTGATGCACACATACATCACACTGTGCATGCACTTATGTGCTGTTACAACAGCACACATATTTTTTAAAACTGAAATATTGAAGCATTTTATGATTCAAAAGCCAGAAAAGTGAAAGAAATATTTTCTCCCAAGTATCTGTTGAAAAATCCTAGTCAAAACATCACCAGTGTATAGGAGGCACTTCGCGAGGTGTGTTCATGCACACTGGTGCATAATAGCAGAGAAAGTCCGAAAGGTGGATGGGAACTACCATTAGGATGTACTGGTAAAGAGCATGGTAGAGGGAGTATCCCAAGGCTTAGTCTCTACTGGTCTGTACTTGAATTTGTTCTAGGAAACTTTTATAATTTTTTTCATTGAAAAATCAGTACAGAAAAAAAATGCCTAGAATAGTAAGCATTATTTTGTAACCCACCTGAAAGAATAAAAATACACAAAGAGGGCTTAGCATGTAGTTCAATGGTAGAACCTTCACTGAGCAAGTTTAAGGTCTTGGGTTCAATTGCTAGTACTAGGGAGTGATGGGTAGAAGCAAGAATCAAAAAAAAGTAGACCATCTGAGGACTAGCACTGCCAGTTACTAAGATGCACTTAAAGTAGAGGTCATTCTTACAGTGAGAACATGGCATGGTTATGCACAGAGTCCTCAATTTAGGAAAGTTTGATTTACTAGTCTTTAACTAAGGCAGCCTGCATGCAGTAGAAATCACACTTTGAATTTCGAATTTGAATCTTTTCCAGGGCTAATGACAGGTGCTATAATTCTGTGTGGTAGTTCCGGGCAGCACCAGGGAGTCTCAGCTCCCAAGGAGCCACATGATCATGAAGGGGGAAAAATGACACTCTGCAGGGTGCTGTTCTTCTAAGCTGTGATGTTGGGCAGGTCAGATGTATTAAGTGCATTTTCTGCTTACAATGGATTTCTCTGAATAGGATCCCAACATGCATGTCATCTGCAGATGGACAGATGAGTGAAACCCAAGAGAAACTTCACAGATCCAGGCAAGGAGCTATCAGCACCATGCTCTAACCAACTGAGCCACCCTGCTGTTGTGTAGAGTAAGAAGACACGAAAATGAACGAATGATGAAGGTGGTGTTTCAAAGCAGTAGAGAAAGGTATAGTTGATAAATTTTACTAAGATAATAGATGGCCTATTTCCCAAATCGATAAGCTTGTACTCAAAACTTATCTCCCTCTCTCTGTCTCTCTATCTCTTTATCTGTGTCTCTGTCTCTGTCTCTGTCTCTGTCTCTGTGTGTGTGTGTGTGTGTGTGTGTGTGTGCTCCTGATAATGGAACCAAGGCTCCTGGCAGGCTACGCGCACATCACACCACGAAGTTACACTCCCAGTCCCCTTATTTCTTCTCTAAAGTAAATTCCAAATGGATCAAAGGCTTAGAAGTCATCTACACCAACACCATAGTGGAAAAAATATGGGTAACTATTTTTATAATCCCAGTCTTGAAGGAAGCCTCTTCAAATGTATATAAAAGTCAAAATTTTTTGGACAACATAAAAATTCTCTAAAGCAAAAATCACTTCAAGGTTAAAATATAAACACACAGAAGAAAATGACATACATGACAAAGGGCTAACATCTTAAAACGAGTCTCCCCTGAAAATCAATTAGAAAAAAATGACACAAACAGACCTGAAAAATTGTAAACACTCAATTTAGCCTTAATTAAAATTCAAGTTAAAATAAAGTTTGCAGTTTTTAAAATCAGAAGAGACTATCAAAAAGGGAAAGCACTGAACAAGACTTTAGTATTATGTTTATAAAGATAAAGAAGAAACTTCTGGATATTTAAAACTCAGATACATCAAAGAAGCTGAGAACACAAATGCTACCTGGGTTGGCGTGAAAGGTCTTTCTTATCATCTTTACACCTAATTAGTATCTTGTCATAAAACTGAGCTCTGTATAGATCACCTGCAAGCAGCCCTCCTGTGAGGTTCTGTTTTATAAACAATATTTTATTGTTGCCTAGCCCTTAACATTGAGATTAATAAGTATGCTTGTTTGTTTGGTATAGAATATTTTACTCTTTGTCCATTTGTCATGAGAAACAAATTTAAATTAATTCAATCACGTAACATTTAACCCACTGATTTTCACTTTTCTGGTGTTATTTTAAATAATTCAGTCAAGAAGGAAGAAAGGAACAAAAAAGGGAGGAAGGGAAGGAGAGGAGGAGGGAAGGATGAATAAAAGAGTGTTACAACTTTCCTGGAATTGGAAAACCATCTCTTTTTCTTCTTAAATAAACTACAAAGCAAATAAAAATAACATGATAATCATAGACAAAACAATACAAAATTTCAAATCTTTCCTCAACGTGCTTCAAAGCCAAAAATTGAAAAGAAACATCGTACCAATCAGTATTGCTTTTGGCTAAAAGCTTCAGAAATCCTAACGTTGTCTAAGCAATAAATACATTTAATTACTTCAAATGACAAGAAGGAAATTCTAGGAACTGATCCAGCTTCTCACTAATCGATATCTTCATGATTCTCTTACAAAATTCACCTCTTAAAAGTAAAAATTATTTTAAAAGCAGCTGAGAAGTTTCTCCAGCTAGAAAATCCCCTTGGGCCCCAAGAGGCTGGTTCAGGTGCCCTTAATCCTGAGGGTGCATATCCTTCACAGCACCTGTCACACTGCACTGTGATTCCGCTTCTGTCTTCTCCATAGGTGACAATGGTTGCTAGGACCAACAATGCCCTGTATGTAGGGAGACCCTCAATAATTGTTCTTTGGGTGCTGAATGAAGAGACAGCATGGTAAGGAAGTAGAAGGAGTCAAGGGAGCCCATGCACTCTTCCGATCCTGCTTAGAATCGTGCAACTAAGTAGTAAAAAACAAAAGGGAACTATTCTATCTAACAGCAAGTGAATCCTGATATTCCAAAGCCAAAGGTAATGTGATGCTTCAGAACATAAACTGGCAAGCCACACACCATGAGACCAGAAGGGTACACAGACGCACCAGCACTGCCAGCTCCCGTGTAGTTGAAACTCAAGAGTCCAAAGATGCCTTGCTCCTCTACCACTGCAAGAGAATGTGCGAAAAACTAAGATGGTTTTCATTCTCCTCTTTCAAGTTTCCCAAAATGGTCCTTCCCCAAATAAATTAGGCATCCTCTCTCTTACTCTCTTTTCAACTTTCCAACCATCCCTGGGAGTCCTTCACCGATCTCTTGAAGGAAATGGTCCCCTCTTGGCCTCTGCGCTTGTCACTCAGGGATGTTGCTTCCTTCATATGCACTCTGCTCATCGTAGATTCAGCCCTGATTAGGCTTGGGGAACACAACAGCCTAAGACCAAAGTCTACAGCAGATGGAGAGGGACTGTCCAGGCGAGAAATATGGAGAGAGAAATAAATGTTGTTGCAAAATTATTCTCTCACCACACTTGCTGTTCTAGTAAATCTCTGTGTTCCAGCATAGGAAACTTACACTTCTTCCAGGTGCCCCGGCAAACTGGGCGTCCATCCCAATTCAGCTTTTCAGAACAGCAATGCTCTTGGGCAAAATACTCCAGGCTAGCAGGGGTGGGAGGAGTCACTTGCCAGGGCTCAAGTATGGGGTGAGAGGGTTGCAGAGTAAATTTCTTGCCTCACTTATCTAGAGGTGGCCAATAGAGGAACCCCTTGGGGTCTCCTTTATGCATTTACAGCCCCATCGGACAGAGGAACCCGGTCACAAGCTTCAGGGGCTGCCATCAGCATCTGACCTGCCTGGAGAGGGAAGGTGGTCTCCAGTTCAGGAGATCTCTAGGCTCCTCCTCCTCAGGGGAGCATGTGAGCAATGTTCTCCGTTCCAAAGAGTCAAGACAACCTTTAGCCCTGATCTGGTCTCTCCTTAGAGGTATAAAAATCCTAGATCCGGCCCCTTTCATGGTTTATAACTATTTATTTTTGCAGATTCTTTGTTTTTCTTATAACTAGTTTCTATATAGATACCCCATGCTTCTAGGGTGGAAGAAATTCAGAGTCAGTCACCCAGGAATCCACCGATTCCCCCAGGGTTGTGTCTGGGTTCTGCAGGGCCTCACACAGTGCCAAACTGTGTGGTCCTCACAGGAGGCCATGAAGGGTCTGCTCTGCATTCCTTCTCCTGCCCCTCTTGGGTCCCTGGGCTCTCTGCATAGATGCTACAGCCCTGGCAGGGCTGAAGAACCCTTTGCTCCTCGGGGGCCAACTTGTGGCACGGGGAACTCCACAAAGCCACGCGTGGGCCCTGCAGGCCAGAAACCTCCCCACCCTTGGCATTGTCCTCTCTCTAGCACCAATATGCTGCTGTCCTTTCTCCACTAGCTGTCCCCACCACTCCCTGACCCAAAAAAATCTTTTCCAGCCCACTTCTACCCTGATAGTAACATCATATCTATATTCCCAGTCTTTTCAGTCCTCCCTGGGTCTTAGATTTTGAAAACCACTGCTATTTCCTCTTTCTTTGGACACCTCATGTACCCCCTCTCTTGGGGCAATGATCTTCGAAAAACTACTTAATGGGAGAGAGAGTATGTGTAAGGCAAAGGAGAGGACAGTAAGAAAAAGAGAAAAAAATCATCAGCTCAAATATGTTTCTTCCTTTTTTCTTATTTTGTTTTTGATTTTTCTGTCTTTGGTTTCATATTTCAAAATGTCATCACATTTATTTCTGCTTTTACCTGATCTAGGACTGTGTTGCTCTTAAATCTCAGGAGACATCAGTGTGACCAGATGCCTTCCCTGCATGCTCTTCTCCTTCCTTGTCAGGTCCTGAGCCTTACTCCGCCTCATCCCCAGCCTGGAAGTTTCCTTTTCACCATCACCAATAAGCCTGGACTCACTTTTACACCAACTGCCTCTCTCTCCATTATTCCACCTACCCTACTGCTGCCTAAGGCTCTGCAGACCACTTCACATTTCATTAGGTGCTTCATTGGGAAGGGAAGAAAGAAGTGGAGTAACTCAAAATGACTGCCCTTCATTTGCTGATTTCTTTGTTTTGCACCAGAAAGCATTTCTGCAACTCAGTTGGCGATTCAGTTACAGTCACTAGAAAACCCTTCTTGTCAAGTCCAATTCCACTCCATTTACTGGCATACACAGTCGAACGCGTTGTTTAAGTGGGGCTGTTATGAAATGAAATGAATTTGAATTTGCATTACATCGTCTTACAATTATTTATGGTTTGGGGTAACCCTTATCAGTGACTCCTCCCCTCTACCCTCCTGAGTCATCAAGACAGAGCTGAGGAAAAGTAACTCAGCACTTTTTACCAGCCCTGATGATGATTCCTGCTTACTGCACTGAACCAATCTTCATCAAGTGCTCCAGGTCCTCAAGACTTTTGAAGACCTTGGGGGTCCAGGGCCACCACTCTGTGGGGCTGAGGATGCCATGTGACTGGAAAGGCCTCCCCAGGTACCACCCATTCTATCTTCCTGAAACCTCCAGGATTGAAGTCACTTTCCAGACTTGTTTCAGAAAGTTTTAGGTAGTCACCCACTGATTCTTTTGGGGGTTGGAATATGACCCCTTAAAGATCACTCTTAGAATATATTTTTATACCCTGCTTACTGTAGGGAGTCTCCTCTAATTTTCTCTCATTATTAACCCAACTAAATATCACCTGCAAAGGTTCAGAGTTCTGGTCCTGCAATGAAAGGTTTTTTTTATAAATAACCTCAAGATTGTCTCCTTAATGGTGAAAGGATGGTTCTTGTCTATCCATTATTAAACCACGTATCAAGTTGACATACACTCTCCCAATGTACAGAAAAGATCCTCACCTTGTACAAGAAGCAAAATGTTGAGTCATCACTTAAACCTGAAGGCTAGGCACACAGAAAGAGTGACTTGCTCTGTCACTCTGGAACTGGACTGAAACCCATATTCCAAAGCCATTCTTCTCTTGGTTTTATTCAATTTCATCCTGCTCATTTCCAATAAGGTCTAGAAAGGCATTTTGGTGATTTTCGTACATTGTTTTTCTTTTTAAATAAAAAAGAGCAATATTGGAAAATTGAAGTGATGTGTCATTAAACAAGTAGGAAATTATAAAGAACTTATATGGTAACTAAAAGTAGACTATGGAATAAAGAGCCAGAGAAAATGAACATAAACAAAATTAAAGGGCAGCATTTGGAGGTCCTTTAATTGCATGGTAATTGGGAGTCAGAGCAGAATCTATTTAGAATCCACAAGGCCTATTAAGAGTGCAGAGGACCAATAGCAAGTCAACCAAAATTAGGAAAAGAAATCAGACTTTAATTATAAACAGAAGACTAATCATTAGCTGTTCCCTTTCCCTAGAGTAAGTCATGGATAGTTGCCTGACATTTTACATTTTACTTTAAGTGCAAAAAAAATTACACAAGCGGCCTACTCATTAGCAGGTTTTTCTATATTACTGAGCATCAGAATTCTAGCTGAATTCCTAAGTTAAAAACCATCTTCTCAATTCCTGCATAACAGCATATTCTTGAAATGGTCCTATATTCACTTCAGATCGATAGCTGCAGACAGAATCTGTCCCGCCCCTTGTGTGTGTGTATATAAGAGCTCCTCCATGGCTTCAGACCAAGGCAGAATCCAATTACATGTGTGTTAAAAATACAGAAAACCCAAAGACTTTTAGAAATGAGTCTCAATCAGCATGTTCTGTATTTCAAAATAGATAAGAAAAGACTAAATATTCTCACCACACAGAAATGATAAATATATGAAGAGATAAGTTACTAAGTAGCCTGATTGGATCATTTCATAATGAATACGAGTATTAGCATGCCACATTGAGCTCTGTAAATGTATATGCTTATTGCATCAGTTAAAAATAAAATTTAAAAAATTTTAAAATGTGTCTCACTAAGTTCCAACATTGTACCATTCATGAAATTAAGGGAAATAAGGTCAGCATACAGCACAATTACATCCATACTGTACAGGGACAAAGGACCCTGAAAGTGGCAACATATTTTAATACCCATGATTATCATAGAGCAGTCCCCAATCTAACTGTACTATCAACTATATTAGAGCTCCCAAAGCCAAATACATGAAACTATTGATGATTTAAAAATGACAAATGATTATAGACATTGTTGAAATGGAAGATTATATTGAGAACTACCAACTGCTAATATAGGGGTAAAAACCCCCATCTCTTAAACTTGTTTGGTTTTATCTTAATATCATACAACTCCTTTGTCGGATCTAGATACCAGTATGATCTATGTGGGTTCTAGGAGCATTTCTATGGCACCAAAAATATAGGAATCAATTTACTTTTTATTTTGGTTCACTGAATCTTAAATTGTTTATTAGGTCAAGTTTTTCACCTTTTGTTTACCTTTTTCTGTTTGAGCACAAAATTCATATCCCAGGGGCTCTGTGTTACATAGTTTTACAGGGGTTTGCATTAAACCTTTCATCCTTCTTGCACCTGGTAGGTACAAGGCACTGTGATGGGCCTTAGAAAGACTGCAAAAATATATAAAGTAGCATGGGACTATATAATAAAATAACTGTCAAAGGAGCTCAAAGGAGGAGAAGTGGCTTGCAGGGAATCAGTCAGGATTCATAGAGGTGTCAGACTAAATACCAGGCCAAAGGTGAAAAGAATTTTTTCAGATAGGTAAACAGATATTTCATTCATTTATTCAGTATAAATTTATGAAGCCATAACCTGTGCTGCAAAATGTCCCATTTTGAAGATGCAGAAGTAGATGTGGTCAAGACTGTTGGTGCATCCACAAGGAGACTGTCTAAACTGCATGCAGCATAGCTACAGGGCTGTGGAGAGAAGCTATCCAAGCACATTGAGCTCACTCATGAATGGCCCTGAGTGTCAGCCTGTGGAGTCTGAACTTCACTTCTCGGCAACATGAAACCATTAAATGTGTGTAATCAAGCAGAACAGAGTGACAAGAGACGAAGGTCAAGGAGATCCCACAGGAGAACACAAAACTGAAATAGACAACAGTGATCAGGAACATGGAACTGGGAGAAAACAGTGTCTCAGGCGCCCAGAAAGTACAGTCCATGAAACAAGGAGTGACCAATTGCACCCTAAACTACAGAGAGGGACACGGGATAGAAACTGGAAATGAACAACTGGGACCAATAGGTGAAGCTTGATGAAGCTAAAGTGAACATTCCAGGAGTTTTGTGTGAGCAAAAGTCAGAATGTGGTGAATTTTGAAGAGTGAGTGAAAGGCAGGGAGAGATGAAGTTCAGGACAGAAGACTTTCAAGAAGTAGGGCAATGAAGAACTGAAGTGAGGAATGGTAGTGTCCAACAAAGGAGTTAAAATCAATAAAAGATGAGATTTAGGAGTGTTCACATATCTCAGGGAAGGACATATAAGAAAGCACCTTACAGGAAATAATAAAAGAACAAATGCCTTAGTTTTCCTGGGCCTCAAAACCCCCAACACCAGAGGTAGACACAACATCAAGATATTGGGGGGAAAAAAAGGCAAAGGAAATAAAAATTGGAGATTCTAATCAGGACCAAGAATATCTGAAACAAACACAATTGTTTAACATGTTGTGATGGGATCCCTCCCTCAGGGTCTTGGTCTGTTTTGTGCTGACATAACAGTAATTTATTAAGAGCGGAAATGTATTCTTGCAGTTCTGGAGGCTGGGAAGGCTAAGATCAAGTTGGCAGTATCTCGTGTGGGCTTTTGTGCTGCAATCCCACTTGGCAGAAGCATAAGGGCAAGAGACAGGAAAACACTGAGCATTCACATGCCGGAAGAGCAGCAGGCACAACACCAGCTCACCCGAGCCCTTTCCATAAGAGCGCTGATCCTTTCATAAGGGCTCAGCCCTCTTCATCTAAACACTTCCCGTTGAGTCCCACCTCCAAACACTGTCATACTGAGGATCAGGTACCCCAACACCTGAATCCTGGTGTGCTGTTCCCTTAGGGTCTTACACGGTCCCCAAAGGTAAGCTGATGGGGAAGTGATGGATCATGAGGGTGGTAAATGGACAATTAGCACATGGCACCTGGTCAAAGGAATAAGGTCATGAGAGCAAAATCATTGGGATTGTATCTCATCCTCACCCCTTCCTTTCTGGCTCCTGCGCTTGCTTTCTCTCTCTCTCTCTCTCTCTCTCTCTCTCTCTCTCTCTCTCTCTCTCTTCCCTAGCTACCATAGATGAGCCTCTTTCCTCTGCCATGTCCTTCTGCCATGATGTCCAGCCTGTATACAGGCCTAAAAGCCATGGTGCAAGTTGACCACAGATTCGTTTCTCAAACTGTAAGCCAAAAATAAACCTTTCCTCTTCCTTTAACTTGTTTTTCTCTGGTGTTTTGTCACAGCAATGAAAGCTGACCTACACAGGGACATAGTCAGATCACAGACCCCAGGGTGATCTGAGAGACGATCTAAAATAATGTCTCTATACATTTTGCCTCTATTGCTGAACCACTGCAATGGTTCCTGACAATAAAATTCCTTCTGAGACAGATGAGGGCCACTTTTCCGAAGGCCAGCACTTGTGGATGCCTCTCTGAAAAGGAGGGAGGGATTTTCCTGCTGCAGTTCCTGAGAGGTCAGCCAGACTCACGTAGCAATAGGAAGAATGAAGAAGAATGCATGTGTACCAAGGAAATTAATAAAAGATAGGTTGACTCAATTCACCTACCCTTGACCAAATTATATAATTCTTGAAAGTATTTGAATTAAGTGAAGTGGAATTACTTAGGATGAACGACTATAATTTAAAACATTATGCAAATGATTTCAAGTAAATTCCACTAAAAGTGACCCCCAATATTTCACAGAGACACAGGTCTCTGAGATGAAATGCATTGACTATTGAAGTTCTGAGATGCACACTATGAAGAGAGAACTTGTCCCCAGAAAAACTCAGTTGGCTCCCACTTCCCAAGGCATCTCCCCATGAACCGCTGAGCAAGACTGTGTCGTAAAAGATTCAGCTGAGAAGATGTCCACACCATCTCCAAATTATCCCAGCGCCTCTTGGCTTTCCCTATAAGAAGGTTAATCCCAATTCCTGTAAATGAACCAGATTTGAAAATAGGTGTTTAGGAGCAGCAGCGGCCCCAATGCCACGGCTCACAAAGCAGCCAGGGAAGTAGCATGTGCAGCCCACCGTGCGATGATAATAGGTTTACCGAGTGAAATAAGGGCTAAGTTGGGGATAGAGGAGAGTACTTTTCCCTGTCTGACCTCTTAGGAAAGTCATGCAGTGTGTCCCGGGGGAGCAGAGCTGACTAGAGGGAAATGTGGACATGCTCTCTTATCTGGGTTGATGGTCCCTTGTTACAGAACTGAAAGAGCAAAAGAGTTTCCAGTTACCTCTACAATTACTTTATTTTATTTTTTAATTTTATTTTATGTGTTAAAGTGGGCCAGCATTTTCCCAGTTCTCCTGCTCAGTCTACCACAGGGCTATGCAAGTGCGCTTGCAGACACTGGAGGACATGGCAAAGCCAAAATTCTCCCTGCTCACGTCCCAGAAGGCATCCTCTGTCCCCACAGGCTGCAGAGCCACACGGGCACATCCCGAAATCCTGGCAGCTCTTTCCAGTGACAGGCTGGACGGAATAGGCTTGGCAGGCCTAACATTCTGTGTTGTATTACACTGTTTATTTTACCAACTCCCAAATTCTGCTTTTAAAAAATGGCGAAGTTGATCTGTGCAAAGAGAAAGTTATATGGGTTATTAATTCTGTTTATGCCTTTTTATATAAAGATCATTGAGTTTTCAGATCACTGGTTCTACACATACACATACACATACACATACACATCACATTTAGCAGCCTGCATGAGCTCCCTTGCAAATGTTAATGTCTCTTAGTTAATGGAAATCCTTGTGATACATATAAATATACATATTTTCTATAGACAGAGTATGACTGATGTTTGTCCTCCTCATTCCCATCATTTTCTAAAATAATATTTTTCCCTGATTGCAAAAAGAATACATGCTTATCATAGGAAAATCTAGCAAATAAAGGAAAATACAAAGAAGGAAATTTAAATCATTCATAAGCCCTTCACCAGAGATAAACATCCTGATTATTTTGGTGCATGTATTTCCAGCCCATTGTTTGTGCATAGATACGTTTTGGTTTATTCCCCCCAAATAGCATTATACTGTGCATGCAATTTTATAAACAACATTTTTCACTTAATAGGCCAAATGCGTTTTCTATATTATTAAATATTCTTCAAGCATAATTTTCAAAAGATACCTAATATACCAAAATGCATAATAGATATTGGGAAATGAAAAGAAAATGTTCAAATGAGAAGGGGAACAAGTGAGGGGAGAAGGGACACAGAAAAAAAATGGAAGGAAAAAAATGGAAACAAAACTTTTGTAAATAAAGAGAAGAAGAGGGGCTGAAGGGAGAGGAAGAGAATGGGCAAAGAAAAGAAACAAGATACACCAGGTTTGGGTACAAATCCCTGATGAAGAATGTTATCACTATGTATATTTAAAATATATCGATAAAATAAAATTCAAAAAACAGTAAGCAAAAAAAAAAAAAACAAAGATACCTAATATGCCATACAGTGGAGGCACCTAGTTATTTAGGCATCCCCTGTTGTTGGATATTTGTTTCCAACATTTGCTGTCATTAACCAATCTGCTGAACATCCTTTCATTTTTGCTTAAACATAGATTAGTTCCTTGGAGTAAAATCTTGTCATTTGTTTTGCTGAGTCATTGGGATTCTGCAATTACAAAGATTTTCTATGTATTATAAAATCATCTTTCAAAAGGATTACAACCCCACTAGTGGTGTATCAAAATGTATTTCCCCACGTAACATCAGCAGAGTTCCTATTATTTTGACTGTGTCTTTTTGAAATCAAATGTGTCCTGACCCTATTCTCCAAGACTGTAAATAAATGACATGATTGGAGTTAAATATGTTCCCACAAAGTCACTCCTAGACCTTTCAACGTATAAAATCTGATCACTGAAACACTGTTCTAATGTGGCTCCAGATTCTCACTTCCTGTGGCTAATCTGTTCTTTTTCATCACCACAAAATGTTTCTAATCAGATATATATGCATGCTCTTAAGTAAAAATAAAAGCAATTTCAAGCAGTTGGGGTTAGAGATTCCAAATACGGTTCTATAAAACATAATGAGGTTCTGAATTGTAAAACTCTCAGTTGAGGGGAAAGATCCCCGCAATGGCTGTGATACTAAAGGGAAGATCTAAAGAGTAAACAGTTCCAATTCCTGAACAGACCTCTGAGGAATGAGAGTTGGTGGAGAGCTAGCAGGAGTGAGCAGAACAATATCAGAGTAAATAGACTGTACCAATTCCAAGAGATAAGACTGATGAAATCCAGTGCGGTGCTAATACATCCCACCTACATAGTCATATAAATAGGATTGGGGAAGAGAGCTTCTGGAATGTGTGCCCTGCAAATAAAAAAATAAACCACACAGGCTATGTCAGGCCATGGCAGGGGGCTTGTTTTATAAAATGAACAAACTATTTCCCTGAAGAATCCTCCTAGAACTGGATCTGAGTCTGGTAGGGTAATATAAAATAGGATGTACTGAAAATAATGTTTTACTGTAACTGGTAATGCTGATACATATAATTTCTCTCATCTAAGACACTTTGAAACTCAGTCCTTGGTATGAGGGGTAGCATCTAGAAATGTCCGACAGGAAAGCCCATTATTGCTATGTGAGGCTGCCACCTGGCCTCCCTGTTCACCAAAGAGTAAACGAGTCCCAGAATGCTTTGGAGGAGCTGACACACAAACCAATCTTTAATTTATTGATTGCTCCCTCACTGAAAGTAGTAGTATATCAATAAATGGCTTTAGTTAAGAAGTTAAGGTCCAAGAAGAAACAACGAGGGTTTGCTGGAATACACCGAGTGCATCAAGGTTTGTAGAAAATAGCATCAGGAGATTCCAGAAGAAAATTGATGTCCAGTAAGGATACAAGCATATCAAAAAACATAAACTTTGACATCAACAAACTTTAAAATCTATTTTATAATGTCCTTTTTTTTCTGTGCTTTCTTATTGGTACAAAATAAAAAACAAGAACAATAAACTGGCAAATTTCAGATAAACTAATCTAAAAACAGTAAGTAGAATGAATAATTTAGAACCCTAGGATTCAGCAAAATATGACTTTGTAATTTGTGGCTTTATGCTCAGTTATAATGATCAATTAAAGAAGTCTCTGTATGAAAATTAAAAATAGGGAATCCTAAAATGATAAAACTAAAAAGGAAAGTAAAAGAGAAAAGGCAATGATGTAAAATTAAAATAATCCTTAATTCTGAAGATGAAAATGGTCCCTGAACATACTTAAATTACTTCTTGCTCTTATAGTCTTATATTATTCTTTCATTAAAAGAAATTGTAAAATTTTGCTTTATACCAAGAGAACTGTTGTCAACACACATTTTTGGGGTTATATAAAATATGACATGTTAATAATTTGGGGATATGCTAATGCATTTCTTCATGGGAAGTTAATTTTAAATAAACTTTATCAATATACATACAGTATATTTCAGATTTTTTGAGTAATGAAGGATGACTGACTAATAATATCCCTCAATGCAATTATTAAATTTTCTATCTATTCCTTCTAATATTTTTAACTTGAATTTTTATAGTTATCATAGGGTATTGTGTATCTTTTTTTAATTTAACAGCATATTGAAAGTATTTTTTATCTTAGATAGCTTTCAAGTAGTCCTTCCAGTGTGTCATAATTTTTGCTGTTCTTGTTGAACATTTAAATTACACGTACGCATTGCTACACTATGAATAGCACTGCAAGGAACATCTCGATGGACGTTTGGTGGTAGACTGTTGTAGTCAGGGTTTGCAAGAAATAGATTTAATACTGGACATATAATTTATAGGAATATTTTATAATATTCACCCAAAAAGTCAAATGCAGAAGACTGCAGGATATCTGTCCATGCATTAAAGACCCAAAGAATATAGCTGAATCCCTGAATCCCATGGCAATGTCCTCCAGGAGTCCAGCTGAAGGCCTGCAGCCCATAACAAGGTCTCATGCAAGTCTGGATCAAAGATCTGCACTGAGAAGGCCCAAAGGTCAATGGTGGAAACGAGAAAGTCTGTGCCAATGGGATAAAGGATCTGTGCCAGCAGGCTGAGGAACCTGCACTGGAGCCAGGAAACGATGATCAAAGGAAGAACCGGAGCTCCGCCGTAAAGAACTGCAGGCTTCCTCAGTGACAGCAAGGTTCTGAGCTCCTCCAGCAATGAGAACAGCTAAATTCATATCAGGAAAACCAGCGTGACAGCTTCTCCAAGAGAATCAACAGCGCGCCATCTTCCCTTCCAGATCTCCTTTTATGCTGTTGGCAACAATCCTCAGGTGGGTCTTCCACACCCAGCACCACGATGACTCAGTTCAGCTAGGCATTATAAGGTTGACCATTAGTTAATCCACCACATGTACTGATTGCAAACATGGCCAGCAATTACTGTCCTTTCTGTGTCTCTGTCCTTTTGGCATGTAACTAACTTCCAGGGCTCTTCCCCTTTGATGATAAGCTCAGTCACGTGACTTAGTTAGCAAATAAAATATTAGTAATTTCACAGTAAGCAAGTACTTTCACCCTGAGATTTGCTCCCTTGCCAACCTGGGACACATCATTACATGACCAAGCGTTGTCTAGCCTGCTGGCTTATGAGACACATAGCTACTTGCTCCCATCATCCCTCCTGCAGATCCAACAACCAGTACTGAGTGAAGCTCCCTCAGTTCACCCAGCAGCCGACTCATCAACTCAACTTAGAGATTTGAGCAAGAGTTGCTGAAATTGGCAGAACTTCCCCCAAAGAGGAGAAATGTCTAGGGACTCATAGAATTATGAGTAAAATAAATGACTATTATTTCAGATCACTTATTTCAAAAGGATTTATTATATAGCAAAAGACAACTGACACAGGCTTTTTTTATAGCTCCTTATGCTATGGTCTCAGAAACTAATCTGCTCCATCCAAGGGCAAGAACACTGACTATTCTGCAATTATCATATTCAGTGGTAATAAATTGTAGTAAACAGCCTACTTTCTCAACAGTCAGTAGCTCCGAGAATGAATTAGCCATTTATATATAACTTTTATCTGAGTGCCTCCCATAGTCTTCAAGAAGTCTTTTTTTCCATGAGCCTCAATATGGCTTTTGAAACCTCAATGAGCTAGAGGAAAGCTGCTTGCCAGGATTTGTTTAAAATCAGAATTATAGCCCTAGTAAAGAAACAACTCATGGATGCTCTTATTGTGCTAGCAATGTAGAAGTCTTTCTGTCCTCTAGGCATCCTTATTCTAAGGCCAAATGCGCTCCCCTCATAAATCACTTACATACACAGAGTTTCTTGACTAGTGAATTAGGTGTTAAGAAGCAGCAAGAAATCGGTTTTACCTTCAGAATAGTCTTCTAGAAGAGCAAATCTGAGGTTTCTGGCAGCAATCTGAAATTTCTATAAAGTATATCCAAAGCACACTTGGTTTACAGCCATGTTGGCCCTTTATTAACCCTAATATTATTTCCCTTTGTCCACTGGTAAATTGAAAGTGACTTAGAACACAGTCATATATTGGTTAGGTATTGAAATAACAATACTTTGGATATACTGAGTTAAAGAAAACATTATTAAAATGAATTTTACCTGTTTATTATTTTGTTAATTTTGCTATCAGAAAAATATAATGCTTTATTTGCACTGGTGATTCACATATTTCTATTCAACAGTGTTGCCCTAGATATGTTCAGGATCTGGATAAGAAGTTAATTTACACTGAGTAATAACAGAATTGATTTAATGAAGTTAACGGTACTGGAAAGAGGTAAAGGCCTACATCAAATGGCAATATTGTATCAAAGTGTGGTTCTGGGATATTCCCCTTGACATAGAAACTTAGAAGGTTGCCTAAATCTTCAGAGACTCACTTGTGAGTCCTCATAAAATTTAAAAGAAAGTTAAATACTTCAAATGTAACATGATGCAGGTTAAACATGTCCATTCCAGTAGGGTTCTAGAAAAGAATCAGAGCTAATCAAGACTAAAACCCAGCAGAACAAACATTAAATCTTGTAGCTCCATGTCCGGAATCCAGGACAAGTTGTAGAGAGATGTGTGTTCCAAAAAGCTTGGGCAGCTGGTTACAGCCAACAAGGCCTTGTTAGTTAAAGCTTCTCTCTTGGACTAATTCTGTTCACTGTCTATGGGTTTCCTGGGCAGATGTTCTATGTTCCTAACATCTCCAACTTCCTGGGTTCTCCACTGCACTGTCAGGTTCATGCTTCATGCACTGTCTTCTCAGGACAAATTGCCCAGCCTCCCAAACCTTTTTCTGAATTCTGGGTAGAGGCTTTCATGACCCTACAACTCTTACATTTTGCATGTCTATAAAACCAGCATCATGTGAATGGTGCCAATGTCTACTGCCAGCTGCAATACTCTTCTTGGGCCCCAGCCATAACAGGCCCTTGTGCCTGGATGGCTGAACTCAAATGTTAAACTCTGGGAGTTCTCAAATCAAAGTCTTTCAATGGAGTTTAACCTTTTCCACTCTTGAGAATGTGTTGGGTAGAGTCTCAGCATTTCCTTACACTCCTTCAAGGGATATTTATTATCTTAATGCAAAGTATCTGGCTTATTTTTAATGTTGATCTTTTTATCAACCATACTGTCCTTGGCACCTTACAAGCATTTCCTTTCTGGCCAACCTATACAATTTTCACACCTTTCAGCTCCTGATTCTCAATGTAAATATGGTTTAAAGCAGCTAGCAGTACCTAAGTTACAGCCTGAACAATGAGCTACTTTGAAATTTCCTCCATCAGTTAGTCTGCTACCTTTAAATTCAGCCTCACACAACATTTTAGGGCATGGACAAAATGTAGACAAATTATTTGCCAGAAAGAAATACCCATGATTTATATTCCAGATTCTAACACAGTTTTCATATTCAGCTGAAAATCTCATAAGCCTGACCTTTACTGTCCACATTCCTATCATCATTCTAGCCATCCAAGCTCCAATCAAAATCATCTATCAAGCTCAGCTTACAGCATTCTCAGGCTTTACTAGCCAGTATTCTCCAAAGTCTTCTGCACTCCTCTCACAAACAAGTTTCAAAAGTTTCTAAACTACATAGTTAACTACGATCACAATGATACCACTTCTAGTATCAATTTTTTGTATTAGTAACTTTTCTTTTGCCGGGACACAATACCCAATACCCACAAAGTAAAGTGGGATAGGTTTAATTTAGCTTGTTGGTTTGGGGGACTCAGTCCATGTTAATCTGAAAAGGGATGGAGAAGGAAAGTTACTCACCTTATGACAACCAGGAAGCAGAAAGATAGAGAAAGAAAGATCCATAGACAAGAATACACTCTTCCAGTTCATCAATAGATTAATTCACTGATTAAGTATTGTGCTCCCATGATCCATTCACCTTCCAAAAGCCCCACTGCTTAACGAGTGAGACTTTTGGGTGAAATTTCAGGAGGAAAGGAGGAAAGAAGAGAATCATTACAGAAGTAGACAAACTTCAAACTCCACATCTCCACCCCTGGCCCCATCCTGGCTATGACTTGTTGACTTCAATCCTCAGCTCACTCACCATTATGAATCTTTTAATAAGTAAATGTATTTTCAAGATTTGGAAAAGCTAAAATAAAATATAAATATCATTAAATCAAACTATAGTATTAACAATACTATATTGAATCTAGGAGAAAGGCTTTATATCATTGAGGTACTTTTGGCATTAAAGTATTAGTAATTTTAAGAGAATTTGGCATATTAGGAAAACTGGCAGGCTATTGAGATTTATGTAACTAATTTTTGAATTTTTAAAAATCATTAAAAGAATTTTATAAAGTGAATAATATTGGAATGGTGCAGAGAATTTCTTTATGTTTATCATTTGTTTTACTATGTAAACTTACTATTTAAATTTATAAGAATTTCATAAGTACTTGTTAGAGCCAATAATTTTCTCTGTCAGTCATTGAAAATTCTATATATATTAAGTTTACTAGTGCATTTTAACATGCCTAAGGAATTATTGAATTAGATTTGTAAATAAGATTTGTTGTTTAAGGACTTTCAGTTTTTCAATTTGAGTTAATTAAAATCTATCATAAGAAAAAATAGTAGTTGTTTATTCTTATTTTAATAGTTCGTAAGTTAAAAATTTAATTAAACAAATTTAACAATACTAACTTTTACAAGCTATATAAAACTCAGCCATATAGAATGACCTTCCTATGCACAAAAAGACCACTCAGGATACAAAAAAAATGATACACAGTAACAAAAGAAGGTATCTAAATTCTTGGGAGAAAGCCAAGTTCATCCTTGTATACAAATTATTCTTCCATTAGAGAACTTAAAAGCTGGTCTTAAAGTAGGAGATAAATTTAGGACTTCTCAGCCTCAGGATGCTAGAACATCTTGGTCCTCTGAGATAAGGGCCTGGACTTACTCAGAAAATTGGGTGGTAAGCAAGTGTTCTACGGAACTTCTTCAACTGAAGAAGCCATGTCATTTTAGGGTACAGGGTTTCTTAGACAGTGAAGCAGTCTCCCTCTGGGGAAGATACCAAATAATACCTTTAGATGGCCTTGGACTAAGAAAGAAGAAGAGACAGTGAAAACGCAGTGACTGGTCTTCTTGAGTTCTGAAATTTCTGTTTCATTGTTCTTAAGAGAACCAAAGTTGGTCCTGTCTCAGAAAGAGGATTCATTCTTAACTGCAGCAGTTCTCAAAACATCTTTCATTTGTTCCCATGGTAGCCATTTGAAAAGGTCACCCAGAACACTTTGCCCAACAAATATATAATTTCTATACAAGGATGGACTTGGCTTTCTCCCAAGAATTTTGGATACCTTCCTTTGTTGCTATGTATGATTGTTTTCTTATCCTGCCTCCTGTTTCAACATCTCATACTATCCTTTCAGATAGAAGAAAAAGATCAGACTGAAAGCATAGTTTGGGACCAAATTATTTAGGGTCTGCCTGAAACAAAGAACAAAGATCACTCTTTATTTTGGTAGTGATGAACTGGCAAAAATTTAAAAGCAGACAAACAAATTTATTTTTTCTTTTTTTTTTCTTTGTTTTGCGGCACCGGGGATTGAACTCACAAACTCGCGCTTGCCAGGGTAGGCACTTAAGCCACTGAGCCAAACTCCCAGCCCAGGTTTTTTTGAGGCAGGGTCGCACTATGTAGCTCAGGCCGGCCTTGTGCTCGCGTTGCAGCCCAAGCCGGCCTCGAACCCACAACGCTCCGCCTACCTCAGCCTCCCGAGTGCTGGGATTAAAGGCGTGCGCCACCACGCCCGGCTTGAAAACAAATTTATTTTTAAAAAATGACTTTAAAAAGATGAATCTTCTCCAAAGCATACAGAGTGAGAGAAGGAGAGATGAGACCTGGTTAGAAGGTATTGAACATAGATAGTGTTTGTTAGACTGTAGGGTAACTGTCTAATCTAAAGTTCTAACCAGGACATTGTGTGTGGTAAAGAGGGACCAGCAGAATGTTACATGCTGGTCATAAATTCTAGCTATCCTGACCAATGAGATGTTTAATTAACCTGTCTGATAGACAAAAAAAAAGCAAAGGAAGGAAGAGATGAGAGAAAAATGTAAAGGAAAAGAAGCAAAAGACTTAATGATTTACTCAATTCAGGAAGTCAAGAGGCAGTCCAGCATAATGCCAAGCTCTAGGTCAGTTGGAGAATCCTGGTACCACTCATGAAATAGGACACACGTGGGTACCCGTTTCGGAAGGATATCATCAGGCAGAAATGTCAATTAAACAACAAATGTTGAGCTAAAGTCAACCGAGTCTGGGTGTAAACATATGGGATTCATCTCTATCAGAAGGGGAGGAAGAATTAGAGACAGTCACAGGAGAATATGTTAATTGTAGAGGAGAAAAGAGGAAAGGTAGTTGGTAAAAGGGAAAACGAGACTTAGAATGAGGAAAACCAAGCTTTATAACCAAAGCAAAAGCTGTTGAAAGAGTCTGGAAAAAACAGGAGAACTTGGATATCAAACCCTACAAGGCACTCCAGGATGAGAAAAACAGAGGCAAACCTTAGCAATTAGGTCACCAATGATCATTAAGAAAGCAGTTTTTGTAGCAGGTAGGAACTAAAACTAGATTACAAGAGAGTAACTGACAAGTGCTAATAACAAAAGAGAGATGTAGGACTATTTATTTGATCACGAAAGATGGATGAGTGCTTAGAGGATAGCCCAACCCTATACACAAAATATATTTTGATGGCAAAATTCTAAAACTAACATCAGGTTCTCTTTCCAGGTAAGAACCATGTGCAAAAACTTGATTCTCTTGGGCTCTGCCTATTCAGTTTGGGCAAGCCAAATAAAGTTCATACGATAAGCTCTGGTACACTGACTTGCTGCGTGAAGTCTCACAATGATTGTAAATTCCTGATCCATTGCTTTGTTTGAATTTGTCAGGTGGTTCTTTGTTACTGGAATTGTGTCCAAAATTTCATTTCTCATTAAAATGCCTACTTTATTGTCATTTTGAAGAATTTGTCAATTTAGGTATGTTGCATCTTAAAGACATAATTTTCATTTGTAAGTGACCCGAGTAGAGGAGAGAGGGAAAAATGAAAGGAGGTTGGGAGGAAAATAGTGATGAATGACAACTCATTATAATTGATTTTATATATATATATATATATATATATATATGAAAATAATTTAAAATCTCTCTTGATTTGTTTATTTGAGGACTTGGTCATTAACTAAGACAAAATTCCAAGAAGATAAAATTTTACTTAAATTATGTGTTGTCCTGTGTCTTGCCCACCCATCCCCAACCACTAGCTCCTTTCTCTTCAAAGATTATAGCTCTTCGAGATTATAGCTGGATATCACTTCCCCATTGCTGCCTTTTAAGATGGGTTAGGCTGACATGTCACATGTGAATTTAGTAACTCTCAACACAGCTTACTGTAACCACTTACTCACTATCTGTCTTCTCCACCAATCAATAAATCTAAGAGATTAGGAACCACATCTGTTTTTATAGATCTGTATCTGTATTTGCAGAGCAACTACCACAAGGTAAATACTCAATAACGAGTAAATAAATAAGAAGTACAGCTCTCAAAAATATGATGATTTGTCTTACTCTATGTGGGCCCCTATAATAACAATACCATAAGCAATGATCATTTATTTTTCACAGCTCTGGAGGTAGGGAAGTCCAAGATTAAGGTGCTGGCAGATTCAGTGTTGGGTGAGGAAACATTCCTCTAAGATGGCACCTGCTGGCTGTGTCTTCATATGGCTACTCTCTAGGGTATCTTTTACAAAGACATTAACCACATTCATGACCTAATCATCTCTCAGCAGCCCCACTTTAATAGTGTTACTTTGGGGATTACATTTCAACTTGTGAGCTTTGGAAAGATAGAAACATTCGGACCATAGCACCATCAAACAATCCTGGGTTTACTATTTCTAAGTCACTACAGGATTACAGTAGTGCCTCAGTTCACAAACACTTCTGTTCACACAAAAAATGAGTTAGCAAACAGAAGCGCCAGGCAAAATTTTGCTTCCATGTGCAAACTCCACATGGGGTGATGGACATGACCATGGCCACCCTCCCTGCATGAACACGAATGTAGCCATCTCCCCCAGAATCGTGGAACAAATTAAGTTTGGGAACTGAGGTACCACTGTATTTTTTAATTCATAGAATTAAAGGTCATAGTACTTTCAGTCGAGAGAAATGTCTAAAGATGATCTACTTTATTAATAGAGCCTTTTGTAAATACAGTTTTGTAAATGTTCTCTAATTTCTAAGTGAGCTGAAGGAGAGCTACTATGAGTCACTGTAGGTGAAAAGAATCAGACACCTGTCTGTTCTACCTCTCATTCCACCCAAAAAGTACAACCATGTACACCTCATATAGTTCCATGGAATTTCAGTTCCATGAAACACAGTTTGAAAACCATAGAAGTGGATTAATACCCATCATATATTAATCAACCTGTAAATCAACAAGAAAAAAGACAAATCGATCAATGGAAAAAATATAAAGCTTAAGAAAATTAAGTTCACTGTGGAAAAAAAATATTCATTGCCAAAAAGATATATAAATATCACGTACTTTTCTGCTAAAAAAAATAATGTAGACTGAAACAAGAAGAAAAGAACTTTACCCATACTATTGGTCAACATGCAAATATTAGCATTATTAAAAAAAACTGAGAAAACGATATGGAAATGGAAATTGGGAGGCGATTCCGATTTTAATTTGTAAATACCACTAGATTCAGAAATGTTACTGCTAGGAAAATATTCTAAAGAAATTCCAAAAATGGTCACAGAGATAAACATCTTTCAGCATATCTTTGTGCATTGCTTTTAATAGAGATGCAGTGGAAACAGTATCAATGACTATCAGTGAAAGATTTAAGCTATGACACTTATTCTACAAAACACTATGAAATAATTCTTAGTGGCAGATAGTAACAAAAACAACAACAATAAAAGTAATAACTGATACAACAGGATGTTAAGCTCCAAGTATTAACTGTCATGCCAAATGCAGTAAATGCAGCACACTAAAGTTAGATATCAATTTAATTTTCAGTAAAAATAATACAAAATATTACTGAACTCTTAAAATCTTGCCCTATTTTAAGACCAAAAAAAAGGATAAATTTGTGGGAAATTAAAAGCATTCGAGGACTATTTCTTGGCTAAAGCTGTTAATGTGCTATAAGTACTACCAAGGAAAAAGAGTTTGGGATGCTGTTTGTACATTTGAAGAGAAAGGGACTCCCACACACTACTCGGAGAATGAAATAAGCATCCTCTGAAGTCCTCGCACCTGAGGAATCTAAAGGCGAGGCAGGCTATCTAGCTACCCATGGATGAGATGAGGGGGAGGCAGCTGTACTGGGGTGTGGCCTGCTCTCCAAGAGTTCATGGATGCGAGAGGACCAGAGTGATTGTCATTGGTCAGGTGGGGAGCTCGGGGGAAGGGCAGCTTCCTGGGATGTGTCCAGTTGGGCCAACTGAGAAGGTGGGCAGGCCTCCACGGAGAGAGGCTGCAGGGCGCAGTGCATTGCTAGGGGCTGCAAATGGGAAAATAGTCAGCTGAAAGTGAGCCCATCATTCTTGTCGAGGAAAATACAGGTGGGAAGACCCTAGTGGTTGGAAGATGTCCTAAAGAATTCATGCAAACATCCATGAGAGAAAGAATTTTTGATAAAAGCTGCCAGCTAGGAGTACAATACACAGTGTATTGGCTATTGTTATTCTCTAATTAATTAGTTATGTGATTTTATTTTATTTTTCATAGAAGTAATAAAAATGCTTTTTATATTTTCTTTATGAATATCTACTTGTATTACATTAAAATAAAAACTAGTTTTGGTAAAAAAAAAAGAGAGAGAGAGAAAACGAATGCTCAAACAGTACTCAGGTAAAAACTGCTAATCTAAGAATTCAGTAGTAAAACCTTACAAAACAAAATACTTATTAGAAAAAAAAGAGCTGCCAGATTCAGAAAGTGCAAAACCATCCAATCACAAAAAGACTCTCCTGCCTCCAGTCGCCACCTCTTCCAAATGCACCCCTGAAACTGTCCAAGACCACGGAAGAGAGGAAGACGAAGAGGATGAGAAGGCCAACAATCATGGAAAAAGAACTTGAACTCAGTCCAAGAGTAGGGTTTCTATCTACAGCAGACCCTTGCAGAGCAGTAAAGAGGTACAAACTGAGTTTGTTCCTCACACAGTCCTAGACATTCTTAATGTCTGAATCAACACCATATTTAAAATTTAAAGAGACTTTAGGACTTTTTGTTACCTAAGGATGCTCACGAGACTCCCAGAGTTGCCATCCAAGAGTACAGGGAAAATCATCCCTCACCAGATAAAATTTTAAGGGTCAGAAGATAAGAAGCAATTGCTTTATGACAATCTCTTTGCATGCTCCAGTAATGAAGCATTAAAATTTACCAAGCACCAATTTTGGCAAGCACCGTGCTGAACAATTTATTGCGTTTTCTCAGTTCAGTTGTAGATGCTGCTATAGAAAGGAGACACCAACTGATTAATGCAAATTGTGGGGTAAAGAACTCCTTGAGTTTGTTTTTGAGTGTGTCTGTTTGAAAGTATCCATGGAATACCTGCGAAGGTGCATTAGTCTGGGTTCTCCGGGAGTTTCATGTGACTGTGAAGGGGATTCCTAACCCCAAAATTTGGTGGAGTGGGCCAGCAGGCTAGACATTCCAAGAGAACCACAGCTCCAGTCCAGGGGCCATACGCTGGCAGAATTTCTATTTTACCAAAAGAGATTTGTCTTTCTTCTACTAAGGCCCTCAAATGATTGTAAGAGGTTCACCCCTACTATGGAGAGGAATCTACTTTACTCAAAATTCATCAATTTAAATGCTAATCTGATTCCAAAAACACCTTTACAGAGACATCCAGAAAAATATTTTTCCAAATATCTAGGCACTATGGCCCATAAAGTTGACACAAAATCAACCATCACAAAGTATACACACTAAAATACTGCTAGTAACTGTGTACCTTTGGGGCAGGAAGTGAGAGTGAAAGGAAATAAAGAAGGCTCTTACTCTATGCATCAGTTTATATTATTCACCCTTAGACCCATGCAAGAACAAAATCGTCCTGCTCCTGCTCTTGCATTGTAGACAGCCCTCTGATCCTTCTCCAACTTCATTTTGATAGTTCTCTCTTTCCACATGGTCAGGAACCCTCAGGGCCAAAAGCTTGTGCTTACCCACAGTCTTTGTTCATGATACTGGACAGCATGTCAGGCATCTAGGACTCAGGATTGCCTTTCAGGGGTCCAGAATTTGCACAGCGCTTCTTACCAAGCCCACCATCCTATGAGTGGCTGTAGCGCTTGAGTGCGTGTACAACCAACCCTAACAGGTGACAAGGCACAGCTGTATTGCTTCGGGGAGGGTGAAGTTGGATGTACAGCCTGGGTTCCCACACACATGTGCACAAGGCCCCTTGCAATGGCATGAGAAGGTGGGTGGGGAGGGGGGCCAGCGTCCACCCTTAACACCAGGGTACGTTTTGATGAAAGACTCTGAAGAGTCTGAGAATTCTTTACTTGAATTACATCTTCTAATTCATCAGGATGCAATATTTGACAAGGTAAAAGGATATGTTGGGGAAATATAATTTAAAACAAAATCTTCTCCAACCTGCAACCCCTCTCCTCAAAGACAATAGAGAAAGAAAACAGTTCTATCACTGAATAAGTGTTAAGCCAGAATATGATATCCATCACAGCCAATCCACTGAGAAATTATAAAAGCAGAAAAAAATCTTTTCCTTTTATGAATCTAAGAAAATGCAACGCATAACATACATGTTCTCAAGATAAATAATTACTCCTCAAATAAGAAGTCTTGGCAGCACCATATGATAAAGAGCTCACCCTAAATTCACCTGGTAATTGGTACAACCATCTGTGTTAATTAACTGGTTTTATATAAAGGACAAATACTCTTCTCCTGTCTTTCTGATAGAAGGTAATTTTACAACCGGGAGCAAGATGCCTGCCAAATTTATTCTCTTAACTTCTCATAGAACCTGGGAAAGAAGGGTGCTATTTTTTGATAGCTGTCAATGAGACAGCTCTCCAGTTCTTAAGGAAGACCCTGAATAAGAAAGCTAGAAAATGAGCAGGATGTGGTGACACACATCTTTTAATCCCAGCATTCTGGAGGCTGATGCAGGAGGATCACCTCGAGTTCAAGGCCAGCCTGGGCTACATAGTGAATTCAAAGCCAGCCTGATCTATATAGCGAGACC
>RJWM01023323.1:0-18223 GCA_004363535.1 Dasyprocta punctata
CTTGTGCTCGTGTTGTAGCCCAAGCCGGTCTCGAACTCACAACGCTCCTACTACCTCAGCCTCCCGTGTGCTGGGATTAAAGGCGTGTGCCACCATCCCTGGCTAAGCAGCTTACTTTTGAGGGAAGGGCTGTGTTATATATTTCCCATGTTCTCTGGTGGAGGTGAGAGCCCCTTCCTCACTGGTCTAGCTCTCACTAGCCCCTCCCTGGACAGCAGGTGCTCTGGGCTGGGGAACAGTGAAGTCCTCATGAGCTCCAACTGGCAGCTGGCTTTCTGCCACAACAACCACTCCTCGTAGTGGAGGGACTATTCCTCTAAGCACAATGACCCTTTTTTTCCCCCTTGGTCATAAAGTCTTCCCTAAGCTCAACTGTAGATGGCCTCCTGCTGCTAGAGGGGTCTGGCATGTCCTGCTGTCTGGGAATGTGCATGCTGCTCACCCAGGTCTTCAGCCCCAGTCAGCTCTTACATAGGCAAAGTATCACAAGCTGGCAGGTGAAATCCTTAGCAAGAGAAGGGTACTTTGCCAGAATCTGGAATAGAAATTGGGTCAAGCTGGCTTTTGGCAAGACCCTATGACCTGAGATTACTTATTTGCATTAGAACAGCTGCTGAGAGAAAAAAGCCTGAAAAAGTAGTGACAATTGGCTAGAAATGGTACACAGCTTTACCTCTGTCCTTTGGAGGAGGAGGCTCAGTAAAGACTTAGGAAAGAACAACAGACTGGGACTCAGGGAATCTGGGTGTCTGCCTTGGCTGTTGGGTTCTCATTCTGATTCTAAAAAAGGAATTCTCTACATTTCAGAACACTGGAATTTCATCCCTTCCAAAGGTATCACCAGGATGTTGCAGAAACAATGAGAAAATGTTTCCAAAATGTTCTTTTCAACCCCTAGACTGGAAAATGCCCCATAAATTCACTCCAGGGATTAGTAATACTGCCAGGGAGAATGGCTCTGTGGTTGTGTAAGAAATCATTTGCCAGAAGCTAGTTCTTCCTGAGGGATTCAGCTGCCACAACATTCTTCTGCTGCTGGCCAGGGAAGCTCCATTTGGGTTGGCTTTCTTGGTGCCTTCTTGTCCTGGGGACATTCTGGCAGACAGCAGGAGGATCCATCTCATCGTTAGCCAGAAATGAAGAAAGTAGGGAATACTTTTGTTCTGGCTGGTATTCCTCATAAAGGGAGTGAGGAAAGGTTCACTCATTTCCTGTCTGGGACAAGTTCACTGAACCCAGGGAAGAGGCCCACGCTGGAGATCCCAGTGGATATTGCTAGCCAAAAAGTTACATCAGCTGTTGCTCCCTACAGGCTTTTCCTTCCAAGGTAAAGAAATATTTGCCCTCTTTGGGAGCCTTATTTAGTTAATGAGCTTAAAAATGGAAGTGAGGGATTTCCTAGGGCTCCTTGAGGGGAAACCTAAGTATAACATGGAGATTAAAGAGTAGCTTAGGTTGTTTTTACCTCAGGGATAAAGAATTGGGGAGGCAAAGACAGTAGTCAACATTCACCTGTTTCCTATCTATTCCCTCCTGATCAAGTCCTAGTTTTTCACCCCTAGATCATGAAGAAGCTGAGATACAAGGTAGTATGGAACTGTTATAAGAGCAAAGCCAAAGGCGACTAAACAAGCCCCGAGAGCTAGTCACAACATCACCGGCGGCCGGCATCAGTTCTGCTCACCTTGTTGTCATCGCTGTGTATCGCCTGGATCAGGCCCTCCAGCTCCTGTGCAGAAGAGAGACACAGCAGCGGTGAGAGAGAGAAGAGCCTCTGCCTGGGAGCCAGGGCCCGATCCAGTTTTAGCCCAGCCATTGTGACTCCTGGGTGGGGACACCTGCCTGACCCTTCTTTTTAAACTCCACTCCTACTACAAGAGCAACAGAAGACAGCTGATGAAAACACCAAATCAGGCATTTGGGAAGAAGCAACATCTCCCGAGAGGTTGGTCCTTGGCCTCCACAAATGGATGTGGCTCTATTCACCCTGCAAAGAAGTCATATTTGGAACTGTTTCACAGGCAATATGCTTCAAAGGCCATGTCCTGGCCCACTCTGATATCCTCTAAAATAACAGGATGCAGATTAAACTGACAGTCCACAGACAGAGGTGCCCATAATATTAGACAAGGGACTGTGGAGGGACACCTTCTGTGTACAGAGGTCATTGCCATGAATTTTCTTTATAGAAAATGGTTGATTCCAGTGAAGCTATTGTTGCGGAGGGGTCATAAAGATAAAAGGATCTTGGCACATTACAGAGAGCACAGGAATGAAAAGGGTAGGAGTAAGCACACCTGGGGTGGGATTCTCTTGAAGGCATCCAGGCAATTGAGGAGGATGTTGTCCCCGTCGCTTTTGGCTGCCATGCCTGACTCGCTGACACATTTGAGCAGTTGTCGGATCTCACTGTATTTCTCCTTCTCCACCAGCTGTCGGGCAGCTCTGCAGTAAGTTACAGCTGCATCCAGCTGGAAGTCCTGGAACAGATTATGGTGGTGAGCTTTGGACAGGAGGGAACACTGACAGTGGCAAGGGAGGCAGTATTTCAAAATCACCATGTCAATTACAGGCACAATAGAAAACAAATGGAACAAACCAAAAATGAGCAAAAGATTCCTCCTAAATATCAGGCAGACATTTACGGAGCACCCTTAAAAATCGTAATCTTAGTATCTAAAATGGTGCACCTCACTTTCTTCTAATAAGACCAGTTCATTCTTTCCCTCCTGAGTCGTCCCTCCCTGGAGTCAATGTGGGAGCTAGTGCTTGCTGTGCTGGACACCTGGTACTCTGTTCAAACAGACCAATTCGCCAAAAGACTTGTTTGCTGAAAGCTGTCAGATCAATAAGCACCTTTGTCCTGGTCTAGGTTAACCTGTATGCTGCAGAGTCTGGGAGTGTGGCAGCTGCCTCTGCCCGCCACAAGGGATACTGGTGTGTAGAGAGCTTTGTCCAGCACTGAAAATGGCTGGCAGGAAACACACCTGACATGCGCACCGTGTATTGTGCTCTGCCTACCAGAGCAATGACAATCCCCGATCTGTTTTCAAGGATGTCTGTGTGGAACCCTCTGGTGGTGGTGGGTTTGGAGAAACTGTCCCTTGGGGTCCCCTGCTCCAGCCCCTGCTTTGGTGCCACAGCCCTGTGTCCTTTTATCACAAGTAACAGAAAGTGGTCTTTTAGAGCCAACTCCTACAGAGATAGAAGGTGAGCAGTGGTTCTGCAGGGAAATGGCTGTGGGGAGCTGTCCTAGACCTGGTTCCAAAAAGGTACTGATTTGGTGACTTTATTGGTTACTTGGCTTTTGCCAGAGTCATATAGACTTTGCATTTGACCCCGTTCTATAGTAGCCACCACCCTGACTTTATCCTTAAGGTACAAGTAATCTGTTTTTCTTGGTAGGGTTTTTTTTTTTTTGCTAGGGTTTTTGTAATCTGCTTTTCTTGGAATAAAAGCTTTCCAAATACTGTCTCATGGAAATGTGGTCTGGTGCTCACTGCCTTTGTCACAATCTCAGATAATCCAAGTCATACCTGCAGAACACGGAATGCAATTCCAAAGCCATCCTCTACATTTTTCCCTCCCAACATGACCTAAAAAAGAGGAAAACTTGCTTAAGGAGGCAATAATTACTAGGAAAGCCCCTCAAAAAGGAATGAGGACCCCTATTGGATTATTGGATTATTCAACAAATATTTGTTGAGGCCTGATTCAGGCAGTAGGGACACAAGAGTGATCAAAATGGAATGATCACCTTGTGCGGTGACACATGGCTGCAATTCCTGCACTTGGGAGGCTGAGGCAAGATTGTGAGTTCAATGCCAGCAGGGATTACACAGTAAAGCAAAGCATAGTAAAGAAAAAGACTCGATCCTCAGCCATCTATGGCTCACATTTCAGTGGGTTCAGTAGGAGACAGACACCAAACAAACAACTGAAATAATCACAGAATCACAGCTTTGTGCTAAGTTCTCTGAAAGACAGAGGCAGCCTGCTGGAGGTAAGCACTATACCTACCTTGCAGGCAACATCCATTTTCATATGGTTATTTCCAAACAGTGTTGGCAGAGGCAAAGAGGTGACCTGAGAAGTCCCAGCACTTTCGCATCGATGTAAGAACCGGGTCACTTCCATCTGCAGCTGAAGTGTATTCATGTGCCTGTGGGGACAGTATATGCATGGTCTACCCTCAGAGGGCAAGATGCCTGGGGCCCAGTGACTGCGAAGCATGAGAAGAGACAAGGGAAAAGACACAAGGAATGACAAAGAGTGAAGGGACCCAAAACTTTCTGAGCGACAAGACAAAAATGGGCAGCCTAGTACCTCACACAGACACACAGTGGTTCAGCTCTGTGGAAATGGACAAGGGTCCATCATAGGATCAGTAAGTACTTACTGGGCACCTATGTGCCTGGTACAACAACTGAAGTCTAGAGTGGCATGAACTCTGCCCTTGCAGAGTTCAAGGGTTGGAGGAGAGATGAACAGTAACCAAACCCAGAATTCATTTAGTGATGAAACCACTGAAGGCAATGATGGGGAGCGGAAGAGCATTTGCTTTAGACTTAGTGTTCTAAGCACAGGGACCAGCAAGCATGAAAGCAGAGAGAAGAAAGGGCCAGGTGTGCTGAGGAACCCCAAAGATGCCAATGACTGGCACTCAGCAAAGAAGAGAGGAGCATGCAATAGAGATGGAGACCAGATCACATGGAACCCATGTTTTTTCCTCTCGTTTTCAGAAGTGTGAAGTTTAATCTGGTTGTGGCATGTGATCCTAGTCTTCTTTCCACTCCCATCTCCCCCAAAAAGTTCCTCTGTGGCTTTCCAGGCTTGTATGAGACATAGTTGAACAAAGATGTTTCCTTTCAAATGTGTTTTTTTCAGGGTTCAGGTTCAGGGAATGGATGAGAGCAGCTGTATGCCCAGGGACACTCAACCTAGTCCTCCTGCTCTGTGTTGTCTCCCCTTCCTTGAGCTACCTGGACACATCAGCTGCAGTCATCTTCTTTCGGAAGAAGGTGGATTTCTTCCTTCCTGAGCTGCGGGATGTTTCTTGGAGGTAGATCTTCAGGTGGTCCTTGGCCTTCAGCAGCCATGAAAGCTTCTCTCCCAGTTCTGTATATGACTTAGCTTTGTGACTGAAGAATCGAATACAGGTCATGGCGGCCCGGACTTGGTCCTAGAAGAGGAAAATGAATACTCATGTCAAAAGACATCAGGGATGTTGGGAGTTGCAGTGAGATGAGAATTCTGGTCTGGGCTCCACTCATGGAACAGAGCTGCATGATCTGGACCCTGCAGATGTCTCCATCTTTCTCTCCTGCTCCTCTTTTCTGCCTTGCTAAGCAACATTATCTACTTCTATCACCGGCTGAACTGATATTTGGTGTTGTTCACTGTAAGAAATTCTAACACTAACTGACGGGTGAGCTCTTCAGTTGGATGTTATTTCACCACTGAAGCTATCTAAAAAAAGGACATTTCTGATTCTCTATTCACAAGGGCTTTCCTCTTCACAGCACTGAATAATTTAATTTCTTCGTGATTTAGTATTGGCAAGTCTCAGACAGACCGGGAGATACTCATTCCTTCTCCCTCTGCACATTTTCTCTAAAGACTATTAAACCTTTTGAATTCTGTATCATTTTTAACCTTTAAATTCTTTGAATTCTGAAGAGTGTATTATAGATAAGATTAAACTTCGCCTCTGTGTTTATGGTGAAATCCTAGAATTATTTAGCAATGCTGGAAAGCAAGCAGGCTTTGCTCCAGGGTTAGATAGCAAGGCCAGGGATCAAGGACAGTGCCATTCCCTCTTCTCACACAGCCTGCCCTGCCTGACAGGGCTTCAGCTACAGAGGGGAGCAGGGGCTGGTACCTTCATAAACTGCTGCAGCTCATAGAGAATATGGTAATAGTTCTTCTTCTGTAAATGCTGGCAGGCGGCAATCAGGTATGTTCCCCAGGTCTCCAAGGTTGGATCAATGGATTCCAGCAAGTTTTCCAAAGTATGAAGCTTCCCACTCTTGTAGCTTGGTTGGAAAATCCCTTCTATGAAGACTTCTGGAGGACTTTCCTGGAGCAGAGCAAGGTGACAAGTCAGAAGTGTGGAGCCTGGTTAGGGCACAGTCTGGGATCCACTCTGAATTTTCACCCCCTCATGTCCCTTCAGCTTCCTCGTAGGGTACTGCTTCTTAACCTTTTGTGTGTCACAGATACCTCAAAATCCCACTCTAAGTGACTGCTTCTTTTCTCTTTTTCCTCCTGCAGAAAAACTCCTTGACAGAGTTTTCTACACTCACCATCTCTACTTTCTTTCCTGGGATTTTCTCTTGAACCCACTCTGTTCAATCTTTTGTGCCCAAACTCTGATGAACCTGTGACTTAGGTCCCTTGGCACCCCTAAAATGTTAATTTAATTTCAACAGTTAGTTCTTGGTCTCTCTTTCCACTTGATTTATGAGCATCTGCCCCCCTCCCCGCCATGCTAGGGACAGAACCAAGAGTGTAGTAGGCACAGTCTCTACCACTGACCTGTACCTCCAGCCTTGGCAGCAGCTTTTAATACAGAAGATGGCTTCCTCCTCCTTGGAAAACTGTTCAATTTTTTTTTTTTTTTTTGCGGCACTGAGGATCGAACTCACAACCTCACACCTGCCAGACATGTGCTTAAGCCACTGAGCCAAACTCCCAGCCCTAGTTTTTTTTTTTTTTTTTTGAGGCAGGGTCGCACTATGTAGCTCAGACCGGCCTTACACTCGCATTGTAGCCCAAGCCGGCCTCAAACTCACAACGCTCCGCCTACCTCAGCCTCCCAAGTGCTGGGATTAAAGGCGTGCGCCACCACGCCCGGCCAGCCCTAGTTTTTTGAGACAAGGTCATGCTATGTAGCTCAGGCCGGCCTTGCACTTGCGTTGTAGCCCAAGCCGGCCTCGAACTCACAACGCTCCTCTTACCTCAGCCTCCCGAGTGCTGGGATTAAAGGCGTGCGCCACCATGCCTGGCTTCAAAACTCTTCAAGTTTTATTTCAATTAGTTAATTAATTTTCTGTTACTGGGGGTTGAATCCAAGAAGTGCCAAGGTACATTCCCAGACCTTTATTTTTTTGAGACAGGGTCTTGCTAAATTGCCCAGACCAGCCCTGAACTTGCAATCCTCAGTAGCTGGGATTACAGGCATAAACTACCATACCCAGCTTAAATTTTAATTTTAATTGAGAAAAACTTTATTTGGCTTCTAGGATACCAGCTCTCTAGATTTTCTTTTTATATCTCTGGTCATGACTTCTCAATCTCTTCTGCTGATTCTTCTCACTCTCCCCAGAGCTTAGGAGAAAACTGTTCCCTTTTCTATTTGTACACTGTCTCTCAGGGACCTCATTTAGTCTCATGCTTGAAGTACTTTCTATGTGCTGATGATGCCTAAATCCCTGTTCCCAGCTTGCCTATCCCCCTTGAACTCCAGAACTCTATACTCAACTGATAGCCAATTGCCTCCTCAACAAGTCCTGACTTTAACACATCAAAAACAGTGATTCTTATTGCTCCTTCTAGTCTTCATTTTCTCAGACAGTAATATAATTCTTCTAGTGGTTTAGGTCAAAAACCTTAGAATCCTATTTCTTCCCAAACTCCAACATCAAATTCATCAGCAAGTCCTACTGGCTCTCCACTTCTCACTACTTCCACTGTGCCACACTGACCCAAGCCATCACCAGCATCTGCCTGGATTACTACAAGTCTCCTTCCTAGTCTGCCAAGATTCCAGTCCTGCCTCTTTTTTGTTTAATGCATGTTTTAAGACTTGCAGAGGTAATACAGTACATGATACAACCAGGAATATTTAAGTAGCTTAAATATCGAGTCTGGAATGTGGGGTAGAGATAGGATTTGTGGTGAAGTGAAGTATGGGAGCCGACTCCCGGTAGGTCCTGTAGCATGTTAAACAACTTGGACTTCATCTTGTAGAGTGGGAATCCACTGAAAGCCTTTTAGGAATGGGAATAACATGAATGTTAATGTTTTAGGAAGTTCAACTGGGCCGGCAGTGTGGGCAAAAGGGCAGTAGAGACAGGGAACAGGCTAGAAAGAGATCACCTTCCATACCCTATGCACTCAGATGTCACTTTCCCAATGTATTTTTGTGAGTCCTTACTTGCTTGAGGATAAAGGTAAGATTCAGTAAGAATAAAGGTAAGGTTCAGTTCAAGGGTAACTGTGATTATAGCAGATAAAAAGAAGGCTTCTTTCTAGCTCCGAGAAACATAAAATAGGGACAATGCTGTCGTCAGCTGCCACTAAGCTGATTAAGTAAGCAGCTTAACTCTTCGGACTGTGCTTGCCCAGGGGAACAGGATTGGCTGATTTCCACTCTCAATTTGTGCTCTGGAGAAGCATTTTTACCTCTAAACTCATTTGAAAATAGAAAAAGGGAAAAAGCAATTAAATTCCAAGTAACAAGACTTCTCCATGATTCTTGAGACCTGGTTAGTAGCTAAGCCATGGTGAAAATATTTCCCCACCACTGTCCTGAAGGCATCTGATACCAACATTCTGTAAACTGTTGATTTTACTGGGAGCAATCCTAGAAGATATGTCTATTTGTAAACTTTTACAGGCTGCTGTTTGATTCAGGGCAGTCAAATGATACTAACATTTACCTTGAACTCCATTAATTTTCTATGAAATTAGATAAGTCACCCATTTCTCAGCTATGAGATATTCAGATAAAGAAGAAGGCCAAATGGTCATGGTGAAATGGAGTCCTGATTGCTTATCAGTGGTGCCAAAGAAATTTTACCCTTCAGCACCACCTTTGCCTCCAGTGGGAGGGGGCAGAGGATGTGAAACCAAAACAAGCAGAGCACACTGTCCTTTCATGATGTACACATATGCTCTGGGTGACGGCTGAGTACACACCACTGTGGGCCAGGAGGGAGGCTGTCGGAACAGGTTTGGCAGTGTGCCCGAGGTCGCCCAAGACTCATACAAGACATCTCATTCTAGGGATCATTCCCTGATTCTGTTACGTGTTTTGAGAAAAGGGGCTGAATTAGCTACATCAATCAGGACCGTGATTCGGGATCTGAGTTTAAACACTGTGACACAGTCATTGCACGATGACTGTGTTGACAGAGTCTTCAACTTTGACCTGGCTCTGCCAGAGCTGACCTCACTGCTCAATGCTGCTTTAAGTTTGAGGTAGTCCAAGAGATGTAGGGGAGGCAGGCACTACCCTTTGTGGCTGAGTCCTGGAGTCCCACCTTGTTGAGGAGGTGCAGCAGGGCTTCCCGGAGGCAGCTGTGCCTCATGTAGAAGCTGATGATGGCCAGGTTGGTGCTATAGTTATGCAGGTAGAACAAGCATTCTTGGTAGTAGGTGTTGTTCATAATTTTCCCCTCGGGAATCACCGCCAGGGAGAGGCTTTGGGTCCGAAGGGTGGCTTCCAGTTCCCTCAAGGTGGCAAAGTAATCATCATCTTGCTGAAAAGGAGAGAGTGAGAAGGAAAAATGGAGATCTACGAATCCTCAGTAGCCAGTGGATAATACCTCTAAAGGATATTTAATAGAGTGGTAAAATGCTCACACATTCCAGTTTTAAGAGTAGAAAAACAGATGAATACAAAATTGTATATATTACCTGGGCATGGTGGTGCATGAATATAATTCTAGCACTCTGGGAGCTTGAGGCAGGAGGATCATAAGTTCGATCCCAGCCTAGAAAACTTAGCAAGACACTGTTTCAAAGTAAAAGTAAAAAGAAAAGGGGCCGGGGATGTAGTTCAGTGTGAGAGCCCTAAGTTCAATCCTCAGTACTGCTAAACAAACAAACAAAACCAATCTAAAAAACAAACAAACAAACAAACAAAAAAACCTCAGAACATTCACCAAAATCTGTTTTTGAGATAAGTTCTTGCTATGCTGCCCAGGCTGGTCTTAAATCCTGCCTCAACCTCCTGTACCTTTGACTACAGACATGAACCATGCCTGGCTCTAAAAAAGTAGTTTGGGTATGAGATAATATATGATCTTCATTAAAAAAAAAATGGTTTTCTGTATTTTACATTTTTGTAAATGGGGGGATCTTTATTTCTTACCTAACTATACATAATTACTAATCTAAGTATATGTAATGGAAAAAAAGGCAAAATAGCAAGCTGGCAACCTCTGAGCCAGGACTGGCACTGTCAGCTGAGTTTAAGGCAATTCTCTTCCCCAGAGCCTCCATTTCTGCACTTCCCTTCTTCAGCCAGGCACTCTGCCTGCTTTGCTCTTACCAAGGAAATGAGGGGCCTCACTGTGGACTCCAGGTACTCGACCACATCCTGGACCAGCCTTGAGCCATGACTCAGCTGATTGAGGTCAAAGGGCGGCTTCAGACAGCGACTGAACTTCTCCCGGGCTGCAGCGAGGTTCCCGGCTTTGAGACAGGCCATGCCCCAAGCATGCCACGCCCCAGTGGAATCAAGCCCAGTCTTTGTGGAGACCTGGGAGAAAAATTACTCCTTTTAGTGAGAGTTACCGCCATGCAGCCTGAGTCTCCCAAAGACTGATTCCATTTCCTTTAGCCAAGTACCTCCTGGCTACCTTGCTTGCCACCATTCCCATTCTGGCAAACTGGTCATTCCCTCAGTACTTCCCTGTGGTCAGGGCAACAGCGACTTGGCAAGACCTATTTGCAAGGCTAAGTAAAGGCACCTCACTACTGTAGGGTAGAAGTACCTCAACTCCCAGGTGGTAGTACTCAGCTTCCAGAAGCTGGTTCCTCAGCCTGGTAACCGCAGCGGGCTGCAAGATCTGATCTAGAGATGGTATGTGGCGATAGGCAGCCGCAACTAAAATATTCAGCACATCCACCTTGCTGATGTAACTATAGGCAGGAAAAGGAAAGGGCAATGAGGTTACATAGAGTCTTACTAAGATGCCTTGTTAAAAATCTTCTATTTCATTTTCAATGTGAAATGTGATGATGAGAATTGAGAAGCATACAGTATATAAGGAGTGATTGAAATACAGAGGGAATGTATATACTAAAAAAGTCAGAGCCAGGCATGGTGGTGCATGCCTTTAATCCCAGCACTTGGGAGGCTGAGGTAGGAGGAGTGTTGTGAGTTTGAGGCCAGCTTGGGCTACAACATGGGCGCAAGGCCAGCCTGAGCTACATAGTGCAACCCTGCCTCAAAAAACCAGGGCTGGGAGTTTGGCTCAGTGGCTTAAGCACTTGCCTTGGCAGGCGCGAGGCTGTGAGTTCAATCCCTGGTGCCACATAAAAAACAAAAAAAAATCATTACAGGAATTGCCATGAATTCCCCTCAAAATGCTATTCCGTGATGCAAACACACTTATCTTATTGTTCATGCCACCTTCATGAGGTGTGAAAAAAATATGGTGAATGTGACTGGCACTCAGTAGAAAGGAGGGCATGTAAAAACATTGCAGGATGTCCTTGCCCACCTTACCCCGCTGGATCTGGCACCATGTGACTTCTGACTTTTCCCCAAAATCAAAATGACCATGAAAAGTAAACATTTTGAAGTAATTTAGGACACTGAGGCATCCGTGACAGCACAACTCAAGATATTCATGAAAGAGGACTTCTAGAACTACTTCAGAAAGTGGCAAGAATGATGGGATAAGTGTGTCCAAAGAGAGTATTTTGAGGGGGTATTAGTGGCAATGTGTCTTTCCTGCAATACATTTTTTAAAAATGTAAACATTCACCATTGTTTTTGATCTGATCTCTGAGATACTGTGAGAGAAAGCTCTGGAGTCAGACTGAATCCCGGTGCCATCGTTTAGTACCTCTGTGTGGCAGCTTTGTTAATTTTTCTGTCTCAACTTACTAATCTGTAAAATGAATATAATATCTGGGAGTCTTCAGGATTTAAGGGAAAAAGCTCTTTTACCACAAGTAGAAGACAGTGTCTATAACTTTTTTTTTTGTAGAACTTATTAAATGTTAATTTTTTGAGTAGGAATGTTCAGAGTTTCTGAGTTAAGGCTTTCCATTAAATGTTGGGGATTTACAAGTTTTGGTCCTTTGGAACCTGTTAATTTGTTATCGTCAAAGTAGTTGTTCATTTTAATTGATATATAAAATGGTACCTATTCATGGGATATGAAGTGATGCTTTATTTATTTACTTATTTATTCATTTATTTATTCGTTTGGTACCGGGGATCAAACTCACAACCTCACTCCTGCCAGGCAGGCACTTTCTCCATGGAGCTAAACTCCCAGCAGAACCACGTTAATTTGGAAAGAAGGCAGATTCTCACATCACTACTATCTCCTGCTGTTTCTAGTCTGGATTGTATATCTTTTCTTTGGGCTAAGTATGGGCCTTTCTTACAGCCCACTATGATTGCCTTCTGTGATCTTACTTCTGACACTTCAGGACACTTCAGGATTACAAAAACTTTATCAAGACAGAGTCCAGAGGGCTGGACCATTCTCTCTGGTGTTGCTAAAAAAAAAACAAAGCCTACATTCCTGAATCTTGAGCCATAATTCTACCAAAAATCCTGTGGATCCTAATTGGCCACCAATTTCCCTGGAAAGGGATTCTGTATACCAGTGATTCTCAACCTTAACTTTGTAGAGTGTAGAGAAGAAGACTTGGAACCATTATATATTTGTACATTTGGTAAATGAGAATATTTGGCATAGATGATGAGGATTTTGTCAATACATATTTGTTTGTCTACCAGAAGGAGGTATGAATTAAAAACACTAGAATACTCTGCTATCCAAGGGTGCTTCATTGGTTTGCATGTCCACACATGAGAGATAAATCCCCTCCCATCAGTAAAGTGATGCAAAGATAACAGTTCTCTGTAAGGAGTATGTCCAAATGTAGTCTGGGTAAGAAAAAACATCTAATTTGAAACCAAAGCTGCACATTGTCAAGGAAGCCCGTGACACCTTGGAGTGGGTGAGAATCCCACTCATGGACTTCCTTTATTTCTGCTGCCCTCAGCCTAAAGGAAACATTTCCTCCATTTATTATAGACTTTAAAAAACATATAGAACTTGCTGTCAACCCCCTCCCCCCATCAGGGTATCTTTTTCTTTTGATGTGCTGCACATCAGACCCAGGGCTTGAGCATGCTACACAAATGCTCCACCACTAAGTTGCACCCCCAGCCCTCTTCTTCTTTTAATAGATGTTATCTCATTTATGTTAATAATATTTGAAATATATTTAGATATATATATTTTTTGACTTAAACCTTTCTTCCATGTTTCTTTTGTTTTCTGCTTTTTGCTATGTCAAGATGTTTCTTTTTTTGTGTGTTTTTTTTTTTTCCTGTCCCTCCTGTTCCATTCCAGTAATTTGGTAGATTTTTGATTGTTTTCATAGTTATGTTGTTTAGGAGAGTACTGGGGATTGGTTAACACAAGCTGTACCTATGAGTTTATCATCAGTCCCTCATATTTGTTTATTTATATACTTATTTACATGGGTATTGCTATGTTGCCCATACTGGCCTCAAATTTTTGGGCTCAAGTGATCCTCTTGTCTCACCTTCCCAGGCAGCTGAGGCAGCAGGCACATGTGACTATGCCTGGTTTTTCATAGTTATTTTTAAAACTTTACTTAACATATATCTATTATTTCATTTGTCAACTTGAAAAATGATGTAGGACCCATTATCTCTAATTATAAAATAGCGAAATTAGCTCTTTCTCTTACTTTTGTCCCATCTCCATCTGTTTTTCTCAGTCTTCTGGTTTTAGTTAATAAAAATAATTACTAACATTATTGGAGAATATGGTATATACCATGCTTCTTAGCCCTTGACACGGAGTCTCATTTTATTCTCCTAACAGAACTATGAAATAAATACTCTTACCATTCTCATTTGATAGAGGGGGAAACTGAGGCCCTGAGGTATTAGCTGGGAGGTGGTGGAGTTGTGGCAAGTTGTTTGAGCAAGGATCTGACTAAGGGCAGCATTAATACTTCAAAGGCAATTACATTCCCGCCTCCTAAATCTGGTTAGGACTGGTGCTGGGAACATTCAGCATGAGTCATGAGTTTGGCGGATGAGCAGGGAATTAGTTTTCATTTTTAAGTTAATGAGTGAAGTCAAGGCAGCTTGTGCAGAAGCCTCGGGGAGGCCCAGTCACACCTGTTCCACTTTAACTCAGATTCCTAGCATAACTGACGAACCAACCACTCTCCAAGGTACTGTTATAGATCTATTATCCAGAGCTCCCAGAGGTCACAGTCAGGGGTTGGATGGAGCTCGGTGCAAGGCTAGTCACTGGGCATTCAGGGAGGACGCATCTCCTTTAACAACCAGAAAGTTCTGCAGTCACTAAAGGTGCTTCCCTAGATGATTTTAATTACAAATTAATCAACCAGTCTTTACTTTCTTTTTAGTGGGAGATAACTAGAGAAACTCTGCTTTAAGGATATACTTTGGGAAAGAGAAGAACACAGGCCAAAGACAGATGAGAAAAACCACTTGTGATGGAAGAGTAATATTTCATCAGCAACAATGTGAGATGCAAACATTTTAGTGTGTTCTGTCAGAGGATGGGAGGAGGGAGAGATGAAAAATCATAGTGAGATCAGAAGCAGCAGCTATCACCATGTAAAAGGATGGAGACTCATATACCTGTCACAAAGAGCCAAGTCCTGGCTCTGGCCAGCCTTGACGAACATCATCTTGGCACTGAAGAGCAGCTGCTTCATGATGTCTGTGAGCAGCCCCGCATCCACCTCTGGGTTGGTGAGGCCCTTGGACAGCCTGCAGCAGTGGTCAATTAGCTGGTGACCACAGGCGACACTGTCCTGGTGCAGATTCAGGATGGCAATGCACAAGGAGGCACTGGGAGCCTGGCCAGGTGGTCAAGGGAGAAATACACAGTAAACTCAGGGACAAAAGCATTCTTACAGTGCAGGAGTATGGCATAAACTTTCCTTCCCATTTCAAAATACAGAAAAACCCTGGAGCACAGAGTCAAAAATTCCACAGCAAAACCGAAGTGGAACTAATGAAATTTCAGATGTCCTAAGTGGCACTGCCAAAGCATTGGCTGCAACTGTCACCTCTGTGGCGTTCCCTGAAGAAGCCACATCTATATTGAAGATCCAGCAGACTGTTTAGCTAACTAGAAAATGTGATTGTAGAGAGATCAAGGGCCAAATTATCTTGGGCTATCTTTAATCTTTTTTTTTTTTTTTTGGTTTTGCCCAGCTGGCCTCAAATTCATGATCCTTCTGTCCCAGCCTCCCAAGCAGCAGGGAGTAGAGGTGTACATCACTACAACTGGCTTCTTCAGGACATTTTAATAGTCATTTATCATTGATTTCTGTATCTGAGCTAACATCTTCATAGCTACTAGGTGTAACTCTTGGACTGTAACCTGAAGTTTAGCCATCTTCTCACTCCAACCAATGCTAAAGGTAATGCTGTACAATAAGGAGTTGTAATTTGCACTGACATCTTACAGGTGCCATCTCTTGTATGAAGCTTTTCTTAGTCTCTTCTTGTGCATTTTCTGAGATGCTCCTTATATTCTGCCTGGATAGCAGTAACTAGTTTACTGGTCTTAGTTCTCACACTATTACGCAGCAGCAAGCAAGGGAGGGCCAGGCTGGGTTCACCTACTTCTGTATTTCCTGCCATTCACATCATAAAGAAATTTAAATAACCATGACGTTTTATTGCTATTACCTGCTCATAGTAAAATTCACTCCGCACCAACTCATTTTCTTCCCCATTGAGACTCAAAATCCATTCCACCTCAGTGGCTTTGGGCACTTTTACCACAGCTGAATATGGAAGGCTTTCAGTCTTCACGCTGTCAGGGGCTGAGAAGAGATTGTTATTCATGTGTCAGTCCCTGGCTGGCAGTGCAGTCTGGCCTAGTCCAGAGAGCTGATGTCAGTTGCAGGCAGATATTGCTTGTTGTCTAAAGGTCCTTTAACTTTCTTTGATCCTTTTTGTTTCTCTTAGTAAACCCCATTAGGGACCTCAAGCCTTCCCTAGACACAGACCTGGGATAAACATCACAGTGTTTGTCACAATTCTGTTGCTTCATGTAAGAGATCCTGAAAGGTATATTCTTCTCAAGTGGATGGCTGAGTCACTGGATACACTAAAAACTAACCTGCTGATGACAGACAGTAGCCAAAATGCTAGCTAGTAGTGATTCCCTAAGGGGAAGGAGGGAGCATTGGGTGGTAGGATGGTAGTGAAGGGGGACTGGACAGGAAGGGGAAGAAAGATTCTACTATAAGGTAAGACCAAATTGCTGCCTTTTCATTGCTGGCTGGGGCTGACCAGGTGGTTCTTCATACAGGTGATAGATTTTGGCTCTGACTTGTGGCACTTGTGGGACATAGTGCTTGGTAACACCAGTAGAAGTTGGCCAGGGCTGGTGGCGAAACAGAGAATTTTTACAGCTTGAGTACAGGCCATGGATGGCAGGACATGGCCTCAGGAGGTAATGAGCCATTAGCTAATGGGAATGTGTGATAGGTTAACAAGACGAACTCTAAGGGAAATACATTAATATGTCAAGAGTTTCATAAGGAATACAAGTTGGGTGGAGTTACCAATCAAGTGTTTCAACAGATACAAAGACAGAGCCAATTCTGAGCATATAAACAAAGAATTAGGTCTTACCTTCTGGTTGGCCTGGATTCTCCTCTGGTGTCCTGCAAACAGAAAGACAAATTAAATGCTTGAATCCTTCCTTTCCCTCTTCAAGTGTATGGCACTGACATTTACTGAAGTAAGATACCAGGGAACCATCCCTAACTCCTTTCTGTTCCTCATCTGTGACAGCCAATCTCTCACCAGTCCATCTCTTACACACACCCCTTTTCTTGTTCCTGTCTCAGTGAGGGCCCTCATCATTCACTGCTGGAGGCAGTCATAGATTGCCCGGTGGTTTTCTTGATGCTGTCCACCTATTCTCTACTTGGCAGCTATAGCAAGTTTTAAAAAATGCAAACCTGGTCACATTCTACTCCTATTTAAAATCATTCAGTAGCTTCTAGCTTCTCAGGGTAAAAATATTCTACATTCACAGTTCAGCACACAAAGCCCTTTCTGGTTTGGCCTGGCTACCTCCTGAGGCCATGTCCTGCCACCTGTGACCTATGCTTAAGCTATAAAAATCCTACTTCATTGCCAGCCCTGGCCAACTTCTGCTGGTGCTAGTAAGTACTAAGTCCCAGTACCACAAGTCAGAGCCAAAGTCACCCAAAAGAGGAACCTCCTGGTCAGCCCCAGCCAGTGACATCAGAGAGCAAGTCCAAAGTTCTTGTGCCATCAATTAAGTCCGCCCAATTCAGCTACCAGTTATTAAATCCAGGGTCTACTGGCCAGAACTTCAGCTCCTCACCTACCTATTTATAGTTCCTCAAACCATCCACATTTTTCTCCTGCTTCTGCCTTTGGTGTTATTCCCATTTGGGTGTGCTCTTTTTGGTTTTTTTAACCAACTCCTCATTCTCTAAAGCTCATCCTCTAAGGGTTACCTCCAGGAAATCCTGACCACAAAGGCTGAATTGTGAGTGCTGCACTAATGCACTTATCTAATCACCTTGTGGCCTGTTTGTTGCGCATCTTCCTTGGTTAGGGGAAGGTGATTATTGCAGAGTGATTACAGGTAAAAGAACCCCCACCTATGTTAACTGCCCATTTCAAATCTCCGCAGTATGGGTAATTTGTGTCCTGTGCCCGCCAGGGTCACAGAAACCGCAGAATAAGCATCGTATGTGTTCCTGCCTATGCCATTGTAATGATCATGGCAAAAAATGATCAAAAATGTTTGTATGAAAATAAATGCAAGCGGGTATGATGGCACACACTGGTAACCCCAGCACTTGGGAGGCTGAGGCAGAATGATTGCAAGTTTGACCCCAGCCTGGATAACTTAGTGAGATCTTGTCTAAAAATAAAAAATAAATAAAAAGGCTAGAGTACAGCTCAGTGTGGAGGCCCTGGGTTCAAGTCCCAGTACCAGAAAACCAAACCAAACCAAACCAAAAGAAACCAAACAAAATGCCCTACAAAAATGCTATTGACCGGAATATAAAACCTAGTTAAGTCCATTAAATACAATAAAACATGAAGAACTCAAAATAATTTTGCTTTTTAATAGTTGCTTTGGTTCATCTTCCTAGGTGCTTTAGGAGTCTTAGTTTCATGTTGGTTTGGTACTAGAAGTGGAAAACGTTTAGCAAGAATGGCTAG
>RJWM01023323.1:18323-32426 GCA_004363535.1 Dasyprocta punctata
AAAAAAAAAAAAAAAAAAAAAAAAAAAAAAAAAAAGAATGGCTAGTAAACATGATCTTCATCTGTCTTGTCAGTGGTATGAGTAGTTGGTGAAATCTGTCTGCAGGTGAATCATGTGTAGGAAAGTACAAATACTTGTCTAATTGTAGTAACAAGCCAGCATGACTACTCAGATTAGAGCTGATGCAGGTGATGCCCAAACAGCCATCAGGTGTGGACATGTCCCTTTCAGTCAGATGAGATCACCTGAACTAGGAGTGGCCAGAAAATCAATAAGGGGTGAAGAAAGATCTGGGGCCTCAGACTGGAGAAGGGGTGAAGAGCTATGTCCTGATTTCAGACAATATAGCAGGTAAGAACACTGCTTTGCCTTAACCCTACTTCCTCTACTTAGTAGTTTCTGTGACTCATGGTTTAGATCTAAAATGCCCCCCACCAAAAGCCCATATGTTCAGGGGTGGGTTTTTGGAAGCTGTTGAACAATGAGGGCTCTGATTTTATCAGTGATTACATTGATGAGATAGTGCTTTGATGGCATTATTGGAAGATGCTGGACACAGGAGGTGAGGCCTAGTGGAAGAGAATAGATCACAGGACCATGACGTTGGGAACTATATATAGTCCTTGGGCCCTTCCTCTCTGGCTTTTTACCTTTTTTCTGCTTCCTGGCTGCCATGAGGCGAACAACTTCCCCCACCATGCCCTTCTGCCATGATATTTCTGCCCTGGGCCAGGTGACCATGGACTGGAACCTCTGAAACCTGTTTGACTCTACTGAAAATGAGCCAAAATAAACTTTTCTTTCTGTAAATTGATTTTTTCATGTATTTGATTATAGCAATACAAAGCCAACTAACACAGAAACCTAGGTCAGCCTACAAACATTTCACTGTATAGTTAATGGCACTGCAGAGTGAATGTCAGTATTTCTGTGAAGTGTTCCAGATTTGAAACATTCTCCATAATGAGACTCCCAGAAGTGTAAGGTCCAGGGAAGGGTGCAATGGTCACAAAGACTATCAGCCCTGCTGCAGGACACTCACTCTTGGTTGTAGTAACTGTAGCACTGGTCACACACGCGAGCAGGGTTCTCTCTGCAGCCTTCTACCACCATTTTCTTAGTGGAACAGGAACTGCACACCAGCCGGCCACAGCGGCGACAATGATGACGCCTGTTAAACTGAGGAGTGCCGTTGGGTTTTAAGAGAGAAGGAGGAAGTGAAGATGAGACTGTTGTCAGTCATTTACACTTGCTTTTAAACACCTGTGGTTTACTAAAAACACCTAGTACACAGCCTTCTACTGAACATGAACCCCCCCTCCTCCACCCTGGCCTCACAAAGCTGATGTTTTAAAACACCACTTGGCTAGTGTGCAAAGGTTCCAAGTCATGGATAGTTTTGCAATCAAGAGCTCCTGACAAATTTTACTTGTGTATGGCGGTATTGTTGGAAATAGCAAAAAGTAATGGGGAAGAAATCACTTACTGAGTCATTTTAATCACATTTCTACATGATATTGATGATAAGAAAATATCTCTTTTCCAAATGTTCTTACAAGTACTGCCTCATTTCACTGTAAGAGATTGATAGAAATCATGTACTTCCTTTATAAGATAAGATACAGCAAAATCTCATCACGATTGTTTTCATCAGCATTGAGCTGATCTGCCAGGCAGATACTATATTAAGTGTGGTAACATGTTACTGTAGTCTTTTATTTATTTATTTATTTTTTGAGACAGGGTCTTGCTGTATAGTTCAGTCTGGCCCTGAACTCACTATGTAGCCCAGGCTGGCCTCATACTCACAGCGATCCTTTTGTCTCAGCCTCCTGAGTGCTGGGATTACATATGCGCATCACTATGCTTGACTGTATTTAGTCATAAGAGTTCCATGAGCCAATTGATTTATCATCCCTAGTTTAGATGTGGGTGCACGAGCTTGAAAAAGTTTTAGTCATATTGCAGTTGGAGGCAGATTCAGGATTAGGAAACAGGTCCTCCTTCTCCTGAGCTAGCACATGTAAACACTACCAGCTTATTATGAAACATATGGGAACTAGAAATAAAACTGACACTTGGTGTTTCCTTCTCCATTTTTTCTCTATATGTCATGAGAATGGGAAAGATTTTAAAATTTAAAGCTATTTGAGGAGGTCTACCACCTGACTAAGTACAAAAAATACACTCTGGTCAGGTCAAAGATAAATCCAAAGTCTTAGGTCTGACAGTTCTTCTGAAAATGCTGTTATCCGGGGAAAAGGAGGGGACTATCAACTCAGGCTTATGACCCTGAGCTTCCCCTTCCTTTCCTGCAGTGATCTGAGAACCATCACCACTTACCATACTGAAATGCTCCTTGTGACAGACCATGCAGACGCTCTCAGTCTCATCTGGTACCCACTGGTGCCTGGCAGGAGGCATTGCTGGGGGTACAAATTCCAGAAGGGGCTGACTGTGAGGGAAGCTTCTCTCCCTTGGGTTTGGGGAATGTGCAATGGAGACACCTGGGAACCAGGGGTCAGAGTAAGGGTGATCAATATTCCAGCTTAGAATGAAGGGGAAAACACAGAATCTCATTACTTTACAAAGCCCTCCTGGAATAACAGGTCTAGTTGATGATTAGCAATGGCTGCTTCTGTCACAAAGGAGACACAATTGGAAACTGTGTGCCTTTTGTTGGAAATGTACAACAAAACTTATCAAACACAGTGCCAGAAATTTAGGGATCATCAGATTGTCAGCAGGAGGCAACCAGGGGCCAGGTACTGTTGAAGCTGTAATCCCAGTACTGTCGAAGCTGAGGCAGGAGGATCACCTCAAGTTCGAGACCAGCCTTAGTCAGGTGGTAGAGAGGTAGTCAGATGTCTCAAAAACAGAAAAACAGAAGAGGCAGCCAGAAAAACCCAGCATGTGGGAGGCTGCACAGGACAAATAACTTACTTTCCTTCATAACATAAGGAAAGCAGGCAGGGCAGAACATAGGCAGAATAAAAAGGAAAGAAGTAGAGCCACTCATTGATTAAAAAAGAGACAAGAGATAGTTTATCCAAATACCATGTGTGCACATTATTTAGATTTTCATTCTAGAAATAACAATCATAAAAAAAAATCTTTTTGAGACAAGCGGGGAAATTTGAATACTAACTGGATATTTCATAGTAATGAGGAATCGTTATTAATTTGTTTTTAAGTATGATATTTTTAAAAAATAAAAGTCCTTACATTTAGAGATTTATACTGAAACACTTACAAATTAATGATATACATGAGATTTAGGCCAAGATAATTCAGTAGAAGGATGCAGGTATAGACGAAACAAGATGGTCATCATGCAATGATAATTATTATAATTGGGTGACTAGTGTGTGAGGCTTTAGTGTGCTACTTTTTTTTTTTTTTTTTTTGTAGTACTGAGGCACAAGCTCACAACCTCACACCTGCCCGGCAGGCGCTTAAGCCACTGAGCCAAACTCCTGGCCACATTTTTTTTGAGGTAGGGTCACACTATGTAGTTCAGGCTGGCCTTGCTCACATTGTAGCCCAAGCCGGTCTTGAATTCACAACGCTCCTCCTACCTCAGCCTCCCGAGTGCTGGGATTAAAAGCATGTGCCACCAAGCCTGGCTTACTACTCTTTCTTTTGTACATTGTAAACTTTATCTAACAAAAAAGTTACACACACACACATGCATGCATGCATGCCAAAGCTACTCAGGTTGCCTTATGCAGGTACATGAAGCTGCTCATATAACTTGCAAGCTTGGGTCCTCCCCTCAGGTCTGCTGGTTATTGTAAAGCATGGTTAATTCTCAAAGCATGACCACCAGATGCCATAGGCTTAGTTTTATGGTAGCTAAGGAAATTTCTTTTCATCTAGCATACCAATTTTGGCTAGTTATAGAAAAAGAGAGCTGAAAAACAAAGTGACTATTACTAGTACCCAGAAAAAAGCCTCCCACTCCCAATCCTGCTGGCTTGACCATTTGGCAGAACAACTGCTGGGCTACTCCTGAGGGTGAGCCATTTTTCAGGGGCTGGAGATAGGAGAGGCAGGGTGGTGAAAGGGGGACCAAAATGTGGCTGAGGCTTTTAGGGATCTTGTTCCTTATATAGGCTAACAGAATTCATACGAAGGCTAAATACAGTCAATCTTCATCACTGGAAGTTCCCATATTTGTAAATTTCCCTGTTCGCAAAAATCTGTGTGAATATTTGCAGTATTTCACAGTTATTCATGGACATGCCCACAGTGGTGAAAAACTTGATTTGCTCAATACTTAGGTCTCATTTGAAATGGAACAAGGTGACACTATAGAAGACACTTTACATACTAATTTCTTTTTTCTTTTCTTTTCTTTTTTTTTTTTTGTGGCACCAGGGATCAAACTCACAACCTCACACCTGCCAGGGCAGGTGCTTAAGCCACTGAGCCAAACTCCCGGCCCTGGTTTTTTTGAGGCAGGGTCGCACTATGTAGCTCAGGCCGGCCTTGCGCTCACGTTGTAGCCCAAGCCGGCCTCCAACTCACAACACTCCTCCTACCTCAGCCTCCCGAGTGCTGGGATTAAAGGCATGCGCCACCACGCCAGACACTCCATACTAATTTCATTTCTTCCATTCTACAAGAGGCCATGTTAGCTCACATATAAATGCTATCTGATGTGACTGACAATAGTACTCTCCGTATGAAAAGATGGCACTTAAGAGCCCGCTATATCTCATCTCAGCTCTCACATGACAGTGACCAGAGGATGCAGGAGCAGGTAGTATAAGAAGATCTGGTTCTAGGGCCAAGCACGGAGTTAGGATCCCAATTCTGGCATCCAAGACATAAGTCACTTCTGAACCTCCTCTTTTGTAAAGGAAACAAAACAGTATCTACTGGGATGAGTTATTTTTAGGATTTAAAAATATAACCAGTGTCAAATGTGAGTGCGTGTTTCCCCTTGGATCAATGGTTTGGATTACTTTAGTGTTTGCAGAGACTTTATATACACAGTATAATTAATGAGTTGACTTTATGTTGAATCTGCTGTGATATACAATTCTAGAATGAATCATGACAAAAAAATCAATAGGAACATTGTAAATAGAAATGCTGAAAGAAGCAAAAGAATCAGAAAATCAGAATAAAGCAAAATTTAATTAAAGAAGAGTGATCCTCAGAACTGGCTCTTACCAGGAGCAGCAGCAGCAGCAAACTCTGTTGATGGTGATCTAGACATGGTCTCAGGGTCAGAAGCCTGATGAACAAGTTCCTGAAGGTGAGTCACAGAATCTGTTGCGAGAGAAAATGCTGAAAAAATATCTGTCTACTATAAGCATGTTTATGCAGTGTGCCAGTCATTTCATTCACAGTGCTGCTGGCTTTCCTGATTGTCACACCAGTTTACCAGGTATAAAGAAAATTACAAAGGTACTTCTAAGCTAAAAATATACATGGTTCTTAAACTCCTAAAAATATAAGCTATGTTAGGCACAAGAAATAATGGAGCAGACACTAGGATTTTACAAAGCAAATCTAAAAATGACCAGAGGAAAGTGGAAGACACTTTCCATACTTATTTACTTCTTTTGTTCTACAAGAGACTGTGTCAGCTCACATACAAATACTACCTGATGTAACTCTGAGAATAAAACATACTCTCCCTAAGAAAGGATGGCACTTAAGAGACCACTATATCAAAGCTAGATGGAGATCATTTCCAGCATATTTGGTTCCTGTTATGGTTGATACATTGTGTCAACTTGAGAAGTTTGAAAGTTTAACTGAGAGACTCAGCAGGGAGCCAGGGTTCTTACTTTGTAAACATCCTCATCCTGTGCAAAGGAGGGCAAGGGCCCTGGGTAGTGGTGGTGGGGTGGCCTGTGTATAACATGAGGGAGGAGAAGAGGCTTGTTTTTTCCTCTTTTATTCTGACTGCTTTTGCTCTGGCTGCTGCCTTGAAGTGTTGCCCCAATGCCATGCCACCCTTGGAGCCAGCTGATTATGGACTGAAACCTCTACAAACAGTGAGCTAAATAAACCTTTCCTTCCTAATTTTGGATGTCAGGTATTTTGTCTCAGCAAAGAGAGAAAAGTAACCAAGGCAGTTCCCTAAGCCTTTATGCTGTCATGTGCACAATGGTTATCTGCCATCTTTTAATTCTGTTTAGCTTCCTACTTCTCCTAAGGCCAAGATACATTAGAAAGGCCTATTTCCTGCATAAGAAAGGACTTTCTCTCTTGAAATATACTCCTTTCACTCTTGATCAACCCAAAATAATAAAAGAGGAGAAAATTAAAACTAAGAATGTGGCATGGTATTTTCCCCTTCATATAGAATAGCCATCTAGGGTGCTGGCACTTACCTGATCGTTTCTCCCTCAGAGGGTATGGGAGTTCCAAGGCTTTCCTTGCATATGTGGAGAGCAGCGAGTCAACATCTTCCATGGTGAAGCCAATTTCCTGTCCAGCCAGCAGCTGGTGCAGGGTCTGCACAGCCACAGTGGCCCAATCCACTTTCATGTTCATCAGCAGCTGTTCCAACATGAGCAGGGGGTTGGAGGACAGGTGGGAATAGCTGGCCCTGTGCTGCTCAGGCAGGGTCAGTAGAACCTATTTTGGAATAGATCCACAGAGTAAAGAAAGTAGCTCACAAATTTCAGTCGTTCACAAAAGCTGGGAAGGGGAAAGGTGCCAGAGATTGAAAGGCCCATAGTGCTGCTGCTACTGGGCTATGAGTCTTTTAGAAAGCGAGGCTGAATTTCCTCCCATCTAAATCCTGCAGGTGGCAATCAAGAAGTACCTTGAGTACCTTCACCTAGTCAGGGGTTGATAATCTTTTACTATCAAACATCAGGTAGTATTTAGGACCTGTGAAACTATTACACTCTGCCAATGTAGTACGAAAGCAAAAACAGGCAGGTACAGAAATGTTCCAAGAAAGTTTGACTTACAGGAACATGCTGAAGACTAGATTTGGCCAAGGGGCGGTAATCTGCTCACCCCTGATATGGCTGCCAGGTGTGGCTGAACTCTGCCTGACCCTTAATGCCACCATTCTTACCAAGTGAGGTTTTATTCAGAATGAACAACACAAGATAATGCCAGTGGCTGCCTAAATTTAGTGTATTGGTATATTATGAATAGAATGATCACTAGGATTGAGATAGGTTCACTAGTTCTGTTCTGCTCATTGGCAATTTTCAAGGGTTCCCCAATTTAGATACAGTGCATCAAAAGACATTTTTTTTTAAATGGTGTCTCTTCTTACAGCCATGTGCTTACATTCATGACTTCCCTGGCACTTGCTCTGTATTTTGGGGCAGTATATACACCTGTGAGTCAGGATAACTAGAAGACTGAAAGAGGATTCCACCTTTCTCAAAAACTTCCTTCACTGAATTACTTTTTCTGGCTTGTAGTTTCTTTTATTAGTGTTTCCCAGTTTATATAGCAAAGTTAAGACTTGACTATTTCATCTACTATTACCAAGACAAACAACCCTTTTCTATTAGTACAGATTATTTTACCAAGCAGTAGTTTTAAATTCTCACACCAAGCCAGGTGTGGTGGCGCACACCTTTAATCCCAGCACTCGGGAGGCTGAGGTAGGAGGAGCGTTGTGAGTTCAAGGCTGGCTTGGGCTACAACGCGAGCACAAGGCCGGCCTGAGCTACATAGTGCGACCCTGCCTCAAAAGACTAGGGCTGGGAGTTTGGCTCAGTGCCTTAAGCGCCTGCTCTGGCAGGCGCGAGGTTGTGAGTTCAATCCCCGGTGCCGCAAAAAAAAAAACCAAAAAACAAAAAACATAAATTCTCACACCAGAATCCCTTTGGAAGATATGCAGTCCTTATCCTAGGACAAATTTTAACTGCTTTGGGAGAAGGTCAACTATAGGTATTTTCAAAAGTCTAGGTGAAGGGGCTGGAGGGTATAGCTCAGTAGTGTAGCACCTGCCTGGCAAGCACAAGGTCCCAAGTTTGATTCCCAGTACTCCCCCTGCCAAAAAAAAGTTCAGGAGAAGGCAGTGTAATCCCAGCACTTGGGAGGTAAGGTAGGAGGATTGCCATGAGTTCAAGGCCACCCTGGGATACATGTGAGTTCAAGTCCAGCCTGAACTACCTGGTGAGACCCTGTCTCACCCCTTTTTCCCCTAAGAAGTCCAAGTGACTCTAATACATGGTCAGAATTGAGAAGCCATACCAAAGCAGGCACTATGAAAAAATATGGAAAACTTGAGAAATCCAGGTAAAATTCTTTTTGGAGGCAGGGCAGTAAGAGTACAATAAGTCCTAGAAGGCTCAACTGGGATACAGTGGGCTGTGAACATTTTATAAATAACACAGGCCAACGACAGTAGGTACCTGGCAGAAAAGTCATTGAAAGGGTAGGTGGGAGGGGGGTCAGCAGCACCCCCATCAGGCATGCTTTCCCCAAAGCCACTTTCCTCCTTACCTTAGATCCCATGTACAGTGCCTGAATTTCACTGTGTCGAACAGAAGTCAGTTCTCCATAGAAGTGACTGGTGAGGTAGTTGGCCAAGAAGTGTGAGGTGGCCAAGCTAGGGTGCTGGTCGAGGGACTGCTCTGTGACCTCAAGGCACATGGTGGGGTCAGGAATTCTTTGCAGGAGCTGTTTCAGGACAAGAGCAGAGGAGGGTGAGCCCTGAATTCTCAGGCCAGTCTTGTTTGGAATGAGAAAGGAATATTTAGGTTTATTCATTTTGGCTAATTCTTTCTCTATATTCATTTATCAGCAACTCCATAGTTTCAGAAAGGAGCAATGGCTTTGGTAGGATCATGGCTGAGTAGAATCCTGGACCCAGCTGATTCACTTAGAACCTAACTTAAGGCTGAACCTGTTCTGCTCAAGATGACTATTACTGATCCTAAAGGACACGAAGGAGAAGGTCTGTGATTGCAAACACTTTACGTGGGATTTGGCATGAAGAAAACCACTGAATTTGGCTAACCTTGTTGTTCCCCAGATGAAGAATGGGAAGAATCAGAAGCTTACCTGTAGAGCCTTGTCATGGTCTTTTCTCTCTAAAAGGTGAAGAAGATGCTTCTGATGTAAGCTGATTAAATGTTCCCTTGGAATGGGGTACAGACAGCCCCAGTCCTCACACAGCTCATACTCCTAAAAGGAAACACACATGGCTTTAATTCCTTCAAATTACTGGCTTGTCACTTCTCCAACTTTTGCTTGACTTTTCTCAGCAGTGTTAAGTCCACTAAGCCATTTGCTACATACAGTACTGATGGGATTACAGTGAGATCATAAACAAAGTAGCAAGGTAAGGTATGAGATTGACTGAAGTAGGCTAACTGCTAATTTCATTTTCCTCTTTGCTCTACTATAAGGAAGAAAAGCAGATGACATATGGTGACTGTGTTGTCAGCCCTGGCGAAATACTAAGAGTAGAAAAACTGAGATGACTCTATTCAGTGGCAATAGCACTTGCTCAACACTGACTTTAGCAACCTGACTGTGACAACCTAGTGTTGACAGACTTCTAAAAATTGAAAAGAAGCAGGGGGTACACACCTGCAATCCCAGCACTCAGAGGCTGAGGCAAAAGAATTGCAAGCTCCAGGCCAGCCTGGGCAATTTAGTAAGAACCTGTCTCCAAATAAAGTTTTTAAAAAGAGTTGGGGGGAGTTTGGGGATGTAGCCCAGTGGCAGAGGGCTTGCCTAGTACGCATAAGACCCTAGATTCAATCTCCTGTACCTAAATAAATTTAAAAAGTTGGGTTGGTTGCTGGGCCTAATGGCACAAACTTATAATCTCAACTTTCTGGAGGCTGAGGCAGGAGGACTGCAATTTCAAGTCCAGTTTGGGCAACTTAGTAGCTTAGCAAGACCCTATCTCAAAATAAAAAAGATAAAAAGGACGAGGGATGTAGCTTGGTGTGAAGCCCTGAATTCAAACCCTAGTGTCACAAAAAGAAAAGAATTTTGTTTTAATTTAAAAATTTCCTTATTTTAAAAGTTTATCAATGAAGTCAATATGAAAAAATAAAAATTCTGTCAACCATTATATAAGCTGAGCAAACATGGGAGAGGGGTTTAGACTCCACCATATCTCCCTTCTATTCCACCATCCCCCAACTCATGAACTTTACATTAAAGTCTCAGAGGATGGAATTCCCAGGACTTGGCCCAAATATCCCAACATGGTGGTATGTGCAATGTTCTTCCCACACCTCTGCCTGGGCTACCTTCTTCTGCATGACTCCTTGTTTTTCAGGCTGTCAGGTGCCCTGGCTGAGGTCCCAGGATCTGTCACCTAAATTATATTGTAACCACTTTAGGATGCATCTTATGTCACTCTTATAAAATGTGAGTCACTCCAGGACAGGAAGTGAAATTAATTCTTTGTCTTAACACCATCTGGCACAGTAACTGGCTGCATTCAGTGAATGTTTACTAAATGAATGAGCATGTGAACGAGCATTAACATTTTGAACTATGGTATATTAGCTGCTAAAAAGGTAGATAAAATTTTAGTTAACGCTCAAATGGCCAATAAGCAAAGGACAGATATTCACATTCATTTCTAATCACGAACATGAAAACTGAAACAATGGGATACCATCCTTGGGGAAAATGTGAAAAGCTGGACAATATAGAAAGTTGGTGAGGATATACAGAGCAATAGGAACAATGAACTGATTTCAAGAGGGATTCAAGATCATCTAAAGAAAGGTAAGAATGACTAGGAAATCTCACTTCTGGGTATACATTCTGTATCTAGTACACAGTGTAGAAAATCTCACATATAAATGCAGGGGTCAGAGTACAAAAGTGGCATTTGTAATATCCTCTGCACTTCCCTGTATGTGGATATTATGGTTTGGATCTGAAATGTCCCCCCAAAGTCTCATGTGTTTGGAAGGTGATTGATCTTGAGGGAGCTACACTCACTTGCTGATCAGTTCTCTAATGGATTCACAGGTCATGTGCTGCTAGGAGGTGAGTCACTAGGAGTGTGACATGGAAACGTGGCTCTCTCTCCTTGGCTCCACCATTCTCTTTCTGCTTCCTGGCTGACAGGATATGAACCACTTTCCTCCTCCAGGCCCTTCCCACTTGCCATTTCTGCCCTGGATCCAGCTGACCATGAGCCAGAATAAACCCTTCCTCCTTTAAATTATGGATGATGGGTATTTTGTCCCAGCAACAATGAAACTGACAAACATAGTTGTCAAGTTTCACAATTAAGGAAAAGGGAAAACAATATGGCATAGCTACTAAAAATGTGGATACTGATGCACAGAAAGGAGTTCGCATAACCAGTTATGGAGTTGCAGCTCTGAAGGACAAAAAGGAAAATGGTACCTGTGCTTCTAGAATCATGCTCATGACAGATGATGGGTCTGACACACAGCAGCTCCTTAGGGTCTGCCAGTCACACCACGCTGGAGGTTCCTGCAAGCCTAGAATCTAAGGAAAGACAGGAAAATCAATCAAACCACACTACTGTTTTCCCTCCGTGAACAAGTCTCTGATGTTTCGAGGGATCTCTGTCCCAAATCAGGCTACCTGCCAGGAAAAAGGAAGAAGAGAGCAAACATGGCAAAGATTGCTTCATGAGGAGACTGAATGTTTCAGGGAGCAAAGACTGAATGACAGGCCAGGATCAGGGCCTTTCACTAGTGAGGAGAGTTCTCAGAGACTTGAAGCTTGTCCATCTCCGCCTATGAGATTCTTCTGGGTTGAATGGTTCATGAATCACTTTTCTTGCAGCACTTTAGCTTTGCATGAAAATACTGAAGAGGTGTGAAAAGAAAAGCCTTTTCCACTGCCATTTTCATTTTCTCCGGTGAGGTTCGAAACTGCCCTGTTCCAAGCACCCAGGGAAATGAGCATATATTATACCCAAGTCATGTGGCTGAGCCTCCTGACAGCCCCCCTGAGCCCCTTCAGCTTGGATATGACACGTGTACCACAAGAATCTTTCACTTTTGAAATTGTCACAGCCAGGCATTCTTTCAAAATGACTCTGAAAATTTAGCTCAAATTTAAGTCTTTAAGACATACTATACATAAAACATACATGAAGCTCAAATATACATTTGAAACCTTTAAGACTGCAGAACACCATTCCAGTGTTAATTTTATTATTATACTTGCTTGATGCAAATGGTGTTTATTACTATTATCCTTGCTTGATGCAAATTAAAATAATAAGAGTAAATAACACAGAAACCAGATATATTGGTTGGATCCTGTGTCCCCTCAAGTCCTCATGTAATTTGGCAGGGACTGAGTCTGGCGTTCATGATTGGTTTGTTGTCTAGTGCTGGGATTGGTGGTGTGAGTGCTGCACTCACCCAGGGGTGGAGCTGAGATATGGAGTAAGGGCAGGAGGAATGCATGTCTGGCTCTCTCTTGCCAGTTTGCCTTGCTGTTTGGCGGCCGCCATGAATGGCTGCCCTGCCAAGCCTTGGAGCCAGCTAAGTATGGATGGGAACTCCTGAGAACTGTAACAAATAAACCTTTCCTTCCCTAATTTTGGGTGTCAGGTATTCTGTCTCAGCAACGAGTGAAAAGTAATTAAGACACCAGCTAAGAGGTATTCTTTGTTCATGTAAAAATAGAAACCTGAGATGGGAAAGGTGGTGCACGCTTGTATTCCCAGCACTTGGGAGGCTGAGGCAAGGCAATAGCCATGAGTTTAAGACCAACCTGGACTACATAGTGAGTTGAAGGCCAGCCTAAAGTACATTGTGAGACTCAATCTCAGAAAAACAAACAAACAAACAAACAAACAAACCAGAAACCTGATGCACAGCAAAAGGCAGGTCTAGATTTCTGATTCTGTTATTTCTTTTTTTGGGAGCGGGGTACTGGAGATTGGTCACAAGACCTTTACATTGAGTACTTTTTTCCTTTTTATTTTTTTTTAGTTTTTGAGACAGCATCTTGCTATGCAGTTCTTGAACTCACTATGTAGCTTCACCTCAAACTCACAGCAATCCTCCTGTCTCAGCCTCCGAAGTACTGGGATTATAGGCACATGCCACACCTGGCTTTTCTTTTCTTTAAAAAAAAAATTTTTTTTAACTTTTAAGACAGCATCTTGCTAAAATTTAGTTGGTAAATTAGTCTGACTGGGCTCAAATTTGGGATCCTTCTGCCTCAGCCTCTCCTAGTGCTAGAATTACAGGCATGCACCACCAACATTTTCTGATTGAATATTTCTTAAAATATTCAATCACGTGAGAGTAGGCTGAGGTCTGTCACGGGGGGAGAAACCTGTTTCCTTCTCTTGATGCTGGGGCCCATACCTTCTGATATACTTGAAGCTCCACCTGCTTCCTCTGCAGCTCAGACTTCAGTCCTTCTTGGACAGCTGTGTCTGAAATGCAGTAGGCCAAGATCTCCAGGCACGACTCTAAGGGCCACCGATCCACAAACCGCAGGGCCAGCTGACTTCTCAGAGATGCGTCCTTCACAGGAAACAGGTATTGCCAACCCTCCTTGTCTATAAGGCAAAAAAAGATGCCTAGAGGCAGCAAAGCTGGCATTGCAAGAGTTCAAAACTCCAAGTTACTTCTTTTTTTTTTTTTTTTTTTTTGCGGCACCGGGGATCGAACTCACAACCTCGCGCCTGGCAGGGCAGGCGCTTAAGCCGCTGAGCCAAACTCCTGGCCCTAGTTTTTTGAGGCAGGGTCGCACTATGTAGCTCAGCCTGGCCTTGCGCTAGCAGTGTAGCCCAAGCCGGGCTCGAACTCACAACGCTCCTCCTACCTCAGCCTCCCGAGTGCTGGGATTAAAGGCGTGCGCCACCATGCCCGGCTGATTCCAAGTTACTTCTTAAGAGTGGGCTTTGTTTGATCTCATAAAACAGGGGCTTGGAAGATCTTTAAGGTCCCTGTGACCTTAACCACAGTGTACCAAGACTTTAGAGTTCACTGACCCGTTTTTAAGTGATCCCTACCTTCAACTGTATCCTGGGCTTCTAAGGGTGGTACCCAGATTACCTGTTTATGGAATTTTAGAATGACTCTGGTATGTAGGACTGAGCAGATTAGTTACTGTTATAAATGCCCATTCTAAGGTCAGATAGAGTTGGGTTCTAAGCTCTACTCCACCACTTAGCACTCTGGG
>RJWM01023324.1:0-32323 GCA_004363535.1 Dasyprocta punctata
CTATGGATCTCTTCAGGCAAACTAGTAGGTTGCTGTGTCATACCTGGGCACCCATCCCAGTAGAGGGAGTACCAGTACAGTCTTTTACAAACGTGCTTCCAGGATTGACTGAGCTCTACACTTAATTTGTAGCTCCTTTACAGGAATCTGTAAGTAGCCAAATTGCTAATCCTGAAGCTGCTAATATTTTGATTATTAAATTGGCATTTGAAAACTCTAATCATGGTTGTAGACAAGCCCTTTTGTCTGTTAGTATATCCAATGATCTTGCTGCGTACTTAAGAGCCGGCCAAAATATAGACACCCCTTTTATAATTCAGCCCTAATGGCCCAGAATATATCCAACAATTTTTGGGAGTGAGTACCAAGGATCGAACTTGCAATCTCGCGCCTGCCAGGCAGGTGCTTACACCACTGAGCTAAATCCCTGGCCCATATCTAACAATTTATTTATTTATTTATTTCATATCTAACAATTTAAAGGGAGCAAAAACTAAAATCAAATGTTTTGAATATGGAAAAGTGGAACACCTTAGAAAAAATTGAAATCCGTCACTGCTCCTTTTGCCCTAAAACAAACATTCAAGCTTAAACTACCTAGTGCTTTCATTGTAATAAGGGCTAACATTAGGCCCAGAATTGCCATTCCAAAAATTATAAAGATAGATACCTCTTGCAGGGAAATAAGAAGTGGGCCCAGTCCCCTCATGACCTTCAAACAATGCGGGGGAACTTCACATGCCCCCCAAATCACCCTAAGTGAATAGCACACTGTGGTATTTACTGTGGTAGCCAGGCGTGGTGGCGCATGCCTTTAATCCCAGCACTCAGGAGGCTGAGGTAGGTGGAGCCTTGTGAGTTCAAGGCTGGCTTGGGCTACAGTGTGAGCAAGGCCGGCCTGAACTACATAGTGCGACCCTGCCTCAAAAAAAACCTAGGGCCTAGTTTGTCTCAGTGTCTTAAGTACTTGCCTGGCAGGCATGAGGTTGTGAATTTGATCCCCAGTACCGGGAAAAAAAAAAACAAATTACTGTGGTACTCCTTCTCTTATTGATGAGGCTTATGAAGGAGAAAGCAAGACACCCATTTGTTCCAGGGAATTTTGAGTTTTTGAACAAAGTGAACAATACTGTGCATCTTCTCCTTTTACCTAAATCTGAAATCGCACATAAAGGTTTATCCAAAATTAGAGATGCATATCAATATAAACCCCTACAAGATTAAATGTATTTTGTCCAGGAAACAACCAAAAATAAACCAACTTGACAAGTTAAAATTAATGGAAAAATATTATAAGGTTAATTGATACTGGAGCTGATGTGTTCATTATCGTGTCACATTTCTGGCTGATCTTGTGGCACACCAAACCAGCACATACTGCCTTAGTGGGATTAGGATCACCTACACAGGTTTTACAAAGAGCCTCACCAGGCCCTTATGAGGGGCCAATGACCAGAAAGGACACATATCATCATTCATTGAACCTATTCCTGTCAATTTATGGGGCAGAGATTTATTAAAAGATTGGAAAGTAATAATAGCAAGTATACCTCCTTCTGTTTTAAAATCAGAAAGTGTCAGCTTCCAGTCCTTCTCAATTCATAAGGTGATGATAGACATGGGGTAGGTTGAAGGAAAAGGACTAGGAAAACAATGGCAGGGAGATCCAGTACCCATAAAAACATTGATATAAAATGTTATATCAGGAATTGGCTATGAATCAAATTTATAATGGTGCCATTGTCTCTTTTCTGCCTCAATCAGCCCTGCCTTTACAATGGAAAGTCATTGAGCTAATATGGGTTAACCAATGACCCCTAAATAAGGAGAAGCTACAAATTTTAGAATCCTTTATGTCAGAAAAATTGGAAAAAGGACATTTAAGCTCTCTGTCAGTCCATGGAACTCTCCTGTGTTTGTGACTCCCAAACTCCCAGGAAAATGGAGACTGTAGCAAGATTTATGCTTGCTTACTACCCATGGGGGCATTACAACCAGGCCTCCTTTGTTCCATGGTTATTCCACAAGATTGGTCATTCATAATTATTGATTTAAAGGATTGTTTTATCAATGTTCCTTTACTGCTGATAGACCTTGTTTTGCTTTTTCTATTCCTAGCATTAATTTTAAAGAGCCAGTGAAAAGATAACAATGGAGGGTTTTACCTCAAGGAATGGCAGACAGTCCAATGTTGTGCTAGCTCTTTGTAGCATTGTCATTACAATTTACTAGAGATCAATTCCCCAAGTATATATTATACATTATATAGACACTATTCTATTGGCTTTCACTTCTAGGGGTCTTCTTTTTCAGGTCTTTGAACAAACTAAATGAGATTTGTTTGCCTTTGGCTTTGCATTGCTCTGGAAAAAGGACAGCTATCTGTACCTTATCAGTATCCAGGAACTATACTAACAGAGAGGACTGTTAAACCTCAAAGGATTCAAATCAGAACGGATAAGTTTGCCTTAAATGATTTGCAAAAATCATTAGGAGATATTAATTGAATTAGACCAAAATTAGGAATAATTACTTTTCAATTACAGAATGTATACGATTTTACACGGAGAACCGGACTTTAATTCCCCTCATGTACTAAGGCTGCAGAACAGGAATTGAGGCTAGTAGAAAAATATATTCAATCTTGTCAAGTTTCTTGGATCAATGCACAACAATGGTTATATTTTTCTGTGTTACAAACCACGCATTCTCCCACAGGTTTGCTTGGACAATGGTGTGAAAGACAAGTCTTTCCCACTGAATGCTTATTTTTACCAAATCAGTTACAATTATATTTTGAATAAAGAGCCAAAGTAATTTCCATAGGGAGAATTTTGTGGTATCAATTGATAGAGTATGAAAACCATGTGATTGTGCTTCCATTGGATATTTCACAGAGAAAAAACTTAATTCAAACTTCTATTTATTGGCAGGTTGCTTTTGCCGATTTTCTAGGACAAGTTGAGAATCATTACCCTAGTATCCATTGTTTCAATTTTTCTCAAATTATGATTTTATCCTGACCAAAATAACCAAGTTATAACCAATCACTGGAGCAAAAACTTGTTTTACTGATGACTTCTCTAAGGGGAATGCTGCTATCTGAAGTAATGGATTTCAACAAGTTATTCCTACATTTGGAATTTCAGCCCCAAAATTTGAATTATTGGCCATCTTATTTGCTATAGAATATTTCTCTGGTGGCTGGGGGTTTAGCTCAGCAGCACAGGTGCCTGCATGGCAAGCGCAAGGTCATGAGTTCTATTCCCCCACAACTCACGTACAAAAAAAAAAAATCTCTAGTCAAGAGTTCAGTGATTCTTCTTATGCTGTTTATTCAACTCAACCTCTGGAGGGTGCTATAGTCCCTTCTACCCTGGAACATGCTTTGCTTAATTGATTCCTCAGGTTACGAAAGGCAATTTGTTTCACAGGCCATATGCACTCACATACAAATTTACCAGACCACTCTCTAAAGAAAATTCATGTACTAATGCCCTTACAGGTTATTTATCAGCTTTTAATCAAGGTATACAATCTCATGATTATATTCATCAAAATTCTAAGACTTTAAAAACCGAATTTCAGGTTACCCATGTGCAAGCCAGACAAATCCTGAAAGCTTGTCAAAAAATTTACAGTCTGGTCATCCCTGATGCGTGCAACCCCCAGGGGTTGCATAGAAACTCTATTTGGCAAATCAACATCATGTGTCATCCTTTAAAAGAGTTCATTATAAGCCGGGCGTGGTGGCGCACGCCTTTAATCCCAGCACTCGGGAGGCTGAGGTAGGAGGAGCGTTGTGAGTTCGAGGCCGGCTTGGGCTACAACGCGAGCGCAAGACCGGCCTGAGCTACATAGTGCGACCCTGCCTCAAAAAAACCAGGGCCGGGAGTTTGGCTCAGTGCCTTGAGCACCTGCCCTGGCAGGTGCGAGGTTGTGAGTTCGATCCCCGGTGCCGCAAAAAAAAAAAAAAAAAAAAAAAAAAAAGAGTTCATTATGCTTGTGTTTCAATTGACTCATACTGCCATATGATGCATGAAACTTATCATGCAGGAGCAAAAAATCATCATGCTCAACAACAGTGCTTTTCAGCTTTTGAGGCATTGGGAATACCTAAAATGATACACATAATAGACCTGCTTATATAAGCAGATCCACTTGACAATTTTCCCACGTTTTGGGGAATAAAACATACCATGGAAATTCCCTATAATTCCCAGGCACAAGCAATTATTGAAAAATTTCCTTTAAGCTGGGCGTGGTGGTGCATGCCTTTAATCCCAGCACTTGGGAGTTTGAGGTAGGTGGAATGTTCTGAGTTAGAGGCCGGCTTGGATTATGGTGTGAGCAAGGCTGGCCTAACTATATAGTGCAACCCTGCCTCAACAAACAAACAAACAAACAAACAAAAAACAGGGTCGTGAGTTTGGTGCAGTGGCTTAAATGCCTGCCTGGCAGGTGCAAGGTTGTGAGCTCGATCCCCAGTACTGAAAAAAAATTCATTTAACCTTAAAACAACAATTAATGAAACAAAAAGGGGGAATGCAGATGTTGCCACAGATACAACTAGATTTAGCAATATATGTTTTAAATTTCCTAAATCCAGCACCTAGATCCTCATTACACCCTGCCATGCTTCACTGGCAACATTCCTCTACCCCTTTAACTTGAGACTACAAGTCTTATGGCATGACCTTCAAGTTGGTCAATGAATCAGCCCTGCCACACTAATAACATGGGGATGACAGTTTGGTTGTATGTCCATAGACAATGGAGAGACACTATGGCTGCTATTCTGATGTGTATGACCATGGAACACAGTGGCAGAGAGCCACGATGGCACTGAAACCTTGAAAGTACCACAATGTGGCTACCCTTCTGATGGTCTTTCAAAGGGTGTGACTAATCAACACATCACCAAGGGTGCAACTGAGACACCCAATAGCTTCTTTTCAGATGGTCAGACAGCTGGACAAAGGCAACACCCTGCAGTGAAGCCCAGAGCTATCAATGCCCCTTATTTGACACTCACAGGAAGACCTGGAGACGTGGATACTCAGCATCAGGCACTGGAAGGACAACATTCTCCCCAGATCGCTGGGGAACCCTAGAGGAGATGATGGATTAAGCACACATCTTGGCTTTTCATCAGGGTTTGGCTTCTACCCAGAAACTCTCCTGGATGCCAGACTTGCCATTATGGCTGCTTCAGTATGTATTCTGTCTGCCAGGAAATGGAGTAATGGGTCTACATGCCTAATCCTCCTCTTTTGAGGCGAGTTGCCTGGATAGATCAGCCCCCAAAGATTTTTCATTTGCTAGATTAGGACCCTTCCAGGGACAATAGTTTTGCACAGATCTAAAACTATTACCTTTATGGAGACCAAACTTTGATAAAACTTCTCATTTTGTTCATCTGCCTCTGTATTTCTATATGCTAGATAATATTACTTATCATTATTTTACAGTAAGATCTCAGTATTGGGTGGCCCATATAAAAGATCAGATGTTACTTCTTACTCTGGGATTGATATTCTTTTATGGAGATTATTCTTACACATTTAAAATTGACTTGCCTGTTTACCAATTCAATGTATTACTTCCTAATTTCTATGAAGAATATATGGCCGAATGAGAAACTTACAGAAAGACAAGTGAAGGTAATAAGATACATAAATTCAGATTTTGTTTTGTAGACTGTGCCCCACATGGAATGTTCATAGAAGAAGGTCAAGCCTGGGGATGATTGCCCTTCAGCAGGTCTCCAGATCATACAGTCCGGTCTCTTCCAATGAAAACTATCATTTGGTTGGGGCAGGGATTAAATCCCCTTATACCTTGCTTGGTCATAAATAAAAATCCTAGGCCTGTTCATTATTTTCTTTGGAAATTAGCATTACCTTTTGAACAAGGTGGTATTTGGCTGGGATAAAGGGAAGTCACTGATGGTAGAAAAATTAAATTGACCTTAACTAGATCTAAATTTTTGAGTACTGATATTCATGTACACCATCCTCATGTACTTCTTTATGGGAATATGATTTGAAATAAGGTTTCATTTTCAACTTTTATCTCATCATTGCATCTACTTTGGTCAATTGTCAGCTTCTCATTCAATTATTATGGAACACATGACTGGATTATGGCTTCCAACAAATTTAACGGAACCCTGGTATCATTCTCCCACCTCTTTGCTGGCCCAGATGCTGATTAAGTGCTTTACTCAACAGGTGAAGTGCATGATTGGGTTGGGTATTGCTGGTATAGTGTCTCTAATTTTGTAAATCTCTGATGCCATGATTGGATCTGTGGCTCTTGCTCATTCATTTCAAACTGTGCATTTTGCTGATAATTGGATTTAAACTGCTGATAATAGCTGGAAATTGCAAGAAGATACAGATCTTAATTTAAGTGCCACAGAGACCACTGTGTTTTAGATGGGGAATCAAATCAAAAGCCTACAATTGCAACAAAATCTAAAATGCCATTATAACATTTCATGCTTTTGCATTACTCATTTACTTTATAATCATTCTCAATATCCTTGGAAAAATATAAAATATGTTAAAGGAGCTATAAATCAAACTATAACCATGGATTTTGAGGCCTTTCAAAAGGGAGTTCTCTCTATGGCTCAACAAACTGTTACCTTTGATTCCTGGGTGCAATACTGGGACAAATTTGCTGGTGTGATTTCTCAGCTCTATCTGTTTTCCTGTCTCAAGGCCCATCTCTGGTTTTATTTGAATATTGGAGGACTTGTTTATGAGCTTATTCTCCTCATTTTAAAAGTGTGCCACTGAGGACTTGCAGCCAAGTGATGTCTAGGTGCCATGCAGTCAGGCCAGAACCTGCCCCAGTTGCTTCAGTTTCCAAAAAGAGAAGGGAAAGCTGTGGAGGACCACCATGTCACCCTCCCCCAGGCCCAAATGTGATTGTGATTATTTGCAAGCAGCACAGGTAATGTAGAGGTGACTTCCCTAGATTGGCTTTCAGTTTAATTAGTGAGTCTGGCTGAGCCTGTGTATATATCCTGATGATAGCAAGTGAGTGCCATCAGGTTAGCATTGTTTTTCTCCAGTGGACACAGTTGAGATCAGAGAGGTGGACCATGACACCATGGGGCTAACGTGTGAGACAACATTTCTGCTGAGACCTGTGTGACTTCAGAGAAATTTCCTTCGCAGAATTGGCTGAAAAGCAGGTTACTTGTCAACCACAACTTCAATCTGGATGTTCTGTCCCTTTCACAAGAATGCGTTGTTCCTACTCTTATAAGCCACGCCTGCCTAATGACTTATCTAGTGCGTCTAGTCACAATCCCCTCACCATTTTCCTCAATGCAAATGTTATCATTAAATATTTAAGAAGTGGCTGCCTTGTGGCCTTTTGTTCCCCATGAACAACTGACCATCCCAGTTCCCTGTTGCATTGCCATTTTGTCTCTTGCTCTTTCTTTTTGTCCTGCACATTAACACCTTGTAGGACATTGGGGATACACTGCAGGAATCCCTAATAATATAGAAGTTGAAAAGAAGGACAGAAAAAAACAAAAAAAAATTTAGAAATATGTATAAAAGATTAAAATATTAAAGGTAAAAAATTAAAAGAGGGAAGAAGAAAAAAGAATTAAGGAGCAAAGGTAAAAGACAGTGGAAAATTCTCCAAGCCTCGATAAACTGGTGAAGCAAAAAGGAGGAAAGGTTAAAAAAAAAAAGAAAATTTAAAACAAAATGAAACAAAAAACTAACACAATGTACATATACAAAAACCAAAAACAAAAAAAATTAAAAGACAAACCAAACAAAAACAAACAGAAAGAAATTTCTCTGTAATTTTGTAAATTAATTCCTTGTCAGGTATATAAGGTTCCTCAGGAAAGAGGGATCAGCCAAACAGCAAATTATGAAAAATGCCTGGGGATAGGAGTAGGAGAAACCAGGTTAAGGGGCAGGAGTGGGACTCTAACAAGATAGGAGCAAACCTGAACAGGGCAGGAAGAGGTTTTATTCTGCATGGTTCTATCTAGGGTTGACTGAGGTGGTTATGCATAATCATCACATTCAGTGCCACATAAAAGAAAGTTTTGACATATTTAACAAAATATTGTTTTAATAATATACCCACACTTCATGTCAAGTAGGTACAAGCATTTGAAAATTTCATTACAACTTTTAATATATTCATGAGCAAATACTCATATAGTGAAGAGCATATTATTTTATTAATATGCCCTTTCCTGGTATTCTTCTTTTATATTTTATTTAAGCACTATATTTACTTTTTTTTTTTTTTTTTGCAGCACCAGGGATTGAACTCACAACCTCACGCCTGCCTGACAGACACGTAAGCCGCTGAGCCAAAATCCCGGCCCTGGTTTTTTGAGGCAGGGTCGCACTGTGTAGCTCAGGCCGGCCTTGCACTCGCATTGTAGCCCAAGCTGGCCTCGAACTCACAACACTCCTCCTACCTCAGTCTCCCGAGTGCTGGGATTAAAGGCATGTGCCACCATGCCCGGCTTATATTTACTTTTTGAAATTTATGTAGATTGTATTTTTTATAATTTTGATTTCAAGATCATAAATAGGAAATTGCAAAATACTTTCTGAGACAAGGAGAAAATTGATTGATAGAAGTGAACACCATTTTTCTATAGTTCTGCAACAATGTTGTTTGACCACCTGTCTCAATATTTAGGTCTCAGATAAGGCCTACTGAATTGGAACCTTTCAGGACTGAGCCAGAAATCCATCTTTTAAATGAGCTTCTCTATTTTAGGTATTCTTTATATATTTTATAAATTAAGTCCTTGTCAGGTGTATGGTTTGGTAATACTGTCTCTTATTCCACAAGTTACCTCTTCAATGTTTTAGTTGCTTCTTTGGCTGTGAAAAGTTTGTTAGGTAGATGTGATTCCAATTCTCTACTTATGCTTTTATCAACACAGCTGGGGATCCGGTTGTTTACTGGAACATGGACTACAGATAACAGTAGGCAGATTAATTTTCTGCTACACTAATTGCTTGCATTCAGGTATAAGATGAATAAAACCAAGGTGAGCCAGATCCTTGCGGCCCTCTGCTCACTAGAGGCAAGACCCACTGGGCCCTGCATTTTAAACTGACTTTGTGTCTCTTTGTCCCTTTACCCTTGTTCCCCCATGCCCCCAGGATCAGGAAACAAACTAGTAGTCTGGTTTTCTGCAAGTGGCACCTGAACAGAACCTGACTTGAGTAGGCTGGTTCCCTATAAGTGGCACCTGGGCAGGGACCTAACCAGGGCAGTCTGATTTCTTACATCACAGTTCAAAAAAAAAAGAAACAAACAAAGAGATACCAAGAAACATTTGGAGGTGATGGATATGTTTATTATCTGGATTGTAGTAATTCATATGTGTATGTATGCCTGAACTCATCAAATAAAAAGCAGTAATTACATATAATTTTTAAAGCAATTATGCCTCAATAAATCTAGGAAAAATGTTCTGGCATGATTCTGATGCAGTTTTTTCTTGAATCAATTCATTAACTAACATTTATAAAGCATGAGCTGGGCGTGGGGTTGCACACCTTTAATCCCAGCACTCAGGAGGCTGAGGTAGCAGGAGCGTTGTGAGTTTGAGGCCAGCTTGGGCTACAATGTGAGCGCAAAGCTGACCTGAGCTACATAGTATGACCCTGCTTCAAAACACCAGGGCCGGGAGTTTGGCTCAGTGACTTAAGTCCCTGTCTGCCGGGCGTGAGATTCTGAGTTCAATCCCTGGTGTCGAAAAAAAAAATTATAAAGCATGGTATTGATGTCATTATCTTCTGATTTTATATTTTGTGACCATAGTCTTACCCACTACTTACCTTGAAAAAGGAAATAAATTACTTTTCCTATCTGGTAGTTTTATTTTTATTATTTTTTTCTATTTTAAAGATAGTAAAATCCAATAAAGCATAAGAGAACAAAGTCAATCAAAACAAAGCAGTAGAACTGGTACAGAACTTCAAAGAAAGATACTATGAAAACAATAGCTACTACAGTATATCTTTTTATTTTCAGAATAGTTGACCATTCCAACAGGTATAGTAAAACTAAACTAAAAGCACAATAAAACCAATAAAAACAGAATATAACATAAAGCTAAAAAAATTAATCAGAATAAAGCAAAACAGTGAGAACAATATTGGGCCTTGAAGACAAGACAGGAGAGAATCCCCCATATTTGCTACATTGCCTACTGTCATCTTGCAAAGAGATGCTCAGGCTGCTGGCCCCAGGCCTGCAAAATCAACCAAACAATACTAGCATTTAGTTGCTTTATGTACCTTAGTTGCTATCATTTTAGCCAGACCTCTAAACCAGCAGGTTGCTTTACCAGGGCTGGGGGGGGGCAGTTGTCCTTGATTCTTAGCCCGCGTGCTGGTAGGCCTATGGAGGACACATATCTTTCTCTTCCTGGAGTCAGTGCCAGTCACGCAGGCCCCTGGAAGGCAGACTCCCATCTTTTAGTTTTAAAACTTTAGTGCTGGCCCATTAATCTCTGTCTACAATATGCTGAAGGAGTCAGTGGCTTATAGAAGTCCTTAGTTGATCCCATTTTCTTCCTAAAACTGTGCTTTGTCATTCGCATTTTCTTCCTGAAAGAATGTCTTGAAAGAATTGTATATCAACTTTTATCTCCACTAACATTTTTCTGTTCTCAATGACTTATAATATATCTCCTGCACTCACCACTTTAATGAAAGTGTTCTTTCAAACCTTTCTAACTGACAATACTCTAGCAGTTTCTCAGTTCTCATTCTGTTCAATTCCTTAATAGCATTAGACAGTTTTGAATTCCTCTTCCTGCTGGAATATTTTGTTGGATTTTTATTCTCTTCTATCATTTCTGATAAACACAGGCATATTTCTTTCACCTATTCATTATAGAACATTTTAAAACATCATTTTTCTAAATGTATAATTCGTCTATTTCCTCCAAATTGTGTCATAAACCTATTTTTGTTGTTTTGTTTTGATTCATAACTACATTCTCATGTGCCTTTCAAGTATTTATGTATAATATATCCCAAGATATTTTGAGATTTTGTTACCTAATATCATTAGCAAATTTTCAGACTTGAAACCCCAGTCAATTTGACTCACTCTTCATGTAAAATCAATTATAAAATCCTGTGGATTGTTTTGTAATATCTTTTATGAGTCATTCAAATTCTAACACCAACTATCATTATTTTAAGCATTGTTTTTATTCAAAACAGGCCTAACTGGTCTCCTTTCTTCTAAGTTGCTTTATGGAAACTACAGTTTAACTGGTAACTTCTTGGCCTCTAAATCTAGACTGTCAAAATTCAATTTTACCAGTTACAGTTTGACACATTAGTTAGTCACTATCCTTTAATTTCTCCTCATTCAAAATAAAGTTATGAAGATTGTCTACCACATAATGTTGTTTTGATGATGAAGAGTTATGCTATACATACAGTGCTTCAAAAAGTGCCTGATACAAGGAACACTCAATAATTGTCAGTAATTAATAATTTATAGACTTATCCAAGTTTGTGCTTATCCATTCAAAGTTTTCTAGTATTTCCTGCTCTTATACGTCTTTAGAATTGACAGTAGTTTCAATTGACAGTAGGCTCATTTGAATTGATGTTTTGCATAAATTAAGCAGGATAAGATTAATCACCTTTCTCTGTACTCCCTTTAGAGCAGTTGACTAAGCTATATTACAATGATAATTACTCTCTGTCCAGGTCTGAATATATTAAACATTCCTATTTTACAGTATCATTTTCATTTATTGGATCACTTTTATTTCATCTGTGAAGTCTAACTGATGTGAACGCACATTTCCAGATGAGGAATTCAATATTTTATGAAGTCAATAACTATTCTTTGGTGTGTGTAGTCACTCATTCCTTAGTTACTATAATTTTTGCTATAAGTTAATGAAATTGCTTATTAGGTGGTGAAGTGAAAAATCTAATACTGGGTTTGAGAATGATAATCCTTAAAATAGTCGTATTTCTAGTAGACTAAGAGAATATTTTTCTGTGGGGATACTTACACATGCTCTTTATAATGTCTGTCTCTTACCTTTATTTTTGGAACATTTTATATTTACTTTGTACAGTATTGTTGAGTTTTTCAGGATAAGCCAATATTTTTGTCTGATTAGATTTGACTTTTGTACTCAGGGTAGACGGACTTCCACTGCCACCATTAACTACACTGTCTTGGACAAGTCTATAGGTTTTAAGTGGAGAGAGAGACAGAGAGAGAGACAGAGAAACAGAGAGACAGAGAAAATAATACCCTTTATAAGGGCATGCTTCCAGTGATTCCAGTGACCTATTTCCTCTCACCAAGCCTTACTTCCTAAAGTTTCTACCATCCCTCAATAGCCATTTGGCTATGGATCAATTCATTGGTTCTGTTTAAGGCTTCATGATTTATTCACCCTCAAAGTCTTCACTACTGAAAAGTACTTCTTTAATGGCTATAGCCTTTGGAGAACATTTGAGACACAGCCCTAACAGGTCACACAGATCTCATGCCCAATATAACATACTTCATGATATATTCAATGCTCTAATGCAGGAAATGACCTTACTTGAGAAGAAAGATACAATTAGTTTACCTCACTGTCCTTCATTGTCTTCAGAACATTTTCACAAGCAAGTTAGTAGAAAGATAGGAAATTTCAAAATTGGAAAGAAAATGGAAGGAAACAGGGTTTAAGAGAGATTAGCAGGTAGAAAAGAGGGCAATAGCATGTTGGAGCAGAAATTTTTCAGTTTTCTTATCTGTCTTTTGGAAGTCCTCCTTTGATTTTTGTCAGTTTCCATTAAAGAGACTGTAAGCAGAACTTGAGAATAGGTCCCTTCAACCACTTTAGGCAGCTCTGCAAATCAAGTCACTTCTGTGTCCTGTACACAATATCTTTAAAATCCACATATTCTTACACAAATTATCCCATACTCCCTCATATTTTCCACTTTTCTTGACTTTGCCATCCAGTTATTTGCCCAGATTACATATTCTTATTCCTATCCTCGGTTCTTTCCTTTCTTCTTATTACTCAATTCCCTGACCTGCTGCTAAAGAAAAGGATATCCCTGCTTATTAACAGCTGCTGAAACAGCAGGCAGTGATGCAGCAAGGTGAAGGTGTACCTCTAGAGTGCACAGAGGTTAAAGTATAAATTTTCATGAAGAAAAAGTACCGATAGACTAGGGAATGAGCATTAAGTGTTGTCATTTATTTATTAGAACTATAAAAGTAAAAAGTCCTTCAACTCCTTCCCACACATTTTCCATTATACAGCTTGTTTTTCTCTTCACACACGCTGCTCATCAGCAATTCCTCACTAGGCTGAATTACTTTCAGTCTCAATCTCATTCTCATTCTCATTCTCTCTCTCTCTCTCTCTCTCTCTCTCTCTCTCTCTCTTTCTCTTTTTCCTGTGCAGACTCACAGCAACACTGAAGATATACAGCACTTTACATCAACTGAGCTTTTGAAAAAGAAGAATGACTCTATTGTCATTGATCAATGATGATGCTTTTTTTATCAGTTTAATGAAATCTACAAGTTGGCAAAGAAAACTTCAACATTTATTAATGAAATACATGTAAAACACATGCTACAGGTTGCCTCAGTCATTGTATGTTGCTTACAGCAACTTCTGCAAACACTGAAGCCATGGCCTCTACCCTCAAGGCATTCATTATCTACTTAGTATGACTGAACATGTACAATAGGAAATATTTAACAAGCAGGATCTTAAAAAAATGAGTGTAGGTTGATTTTGTTGTAAATAAAGTTTTGTTAAAGGTAGGACACTAAGGTGGGGACAGTGAAGGAAGGCTTCCAGGTAGACTTTGCATAACTACTACATACAATCATATAATTTATTGAATTTAGAGAGAAAAAAGAGAGAGGTTAAGTTTGGATCATGGTGTGTTGGAGACCACTGTGAAGGGGCTTTGAGCAGGGTTTAAAATTAACTAATTGGCTTTCTGTTTATCTGTGAGCCTGTCCAAGGCCTAGGCCCCTTGCCTGGCGATGGGAGCTGATTCATAGTAAGGAAGCTCTATGGATCACTGGTCCTGGCTGAGGTCTGTAGTGGCTGATGAGGCCAGAGATACCTCAAAGGACAAGATAAGGTCACAGCCAAAGACGCCTGGCTCAGACTCAAGTAAATAGTTAGAGACTGCAGCTGCAAAAATCACATATCTGCAGCATCTCTTTCCCACCATAAATGCCATCATGGAGATAAGACAGTTGTCCTTAATTGGCATAATTTACTACTTGGAGAAGTCTTTCAAGTGCAAAACAACAGAGGAGGAACAACTTGTGAGTCAGAATGCCTGTCAGCTTTACCCAGTGCAAACTCACAAACAAATTCAACAGCAGCATCAAAGGTGGCTCCCTAGAGAGATGTTAAAACCCTCACCCAGGGAACAGCTGCAAGTGCAGGATTAGATCTGCCTTTGGCTTGGAGAATCACGCTCATCAGTAATGACCAACCTACAATCATCCCTACGGGGATCTGGGGCTGGGAGTTTGGCTCAGTGGCTTAAGTGCCTGCATGGCAGGCGTGAGGTTGTGAGTTTAATCCCTGGTGCCACAAAAAATCAAAAACAAAAACAAAAACAAAAACAAAAAACAGTGTATGGTGTCTTCCAAAAGTCAATGTGAAAATTCAGATGTGAAATCAGAAGCCTTTACTCATCAGTCATTTTATTCCAGGCTGAGGGTTTTACACATATTATCTCATGTAATTTTGTTAAAATCTTTGTGATAATGCTAATATTCAGAAAAATTTTGTAAGTGGATCAAAGTCAAGCAGCTGGAAATTTGTTTAGATTCTAAAGCTTTTTTTCTGACTCTGTATCTAGTTCTCTTTTCATTGCATTTCTTGGAAAGGAAAGGAAAATTAAAACACAAGTAGCATCTTCCTTTCCTTTTTTTAAAGATATCACCCAGGATCTTTTCAAACTGGTGGGTTTAAGTCATGCTGCTGCTTTATCCTCCAGAGTATCTGGGCCTACAATCTAAGAAATAGAATCTCGAAAACTGGAAATGATAATAGAGTTGAGAGTCAAACAGTCTGAGAGGAAACCATTGGAGGTAGTTAAGTAAGATGATTTATTTTCAGTGAAGAATCTCCACAGAAGCAAATTAGCAGGTTGTGCTCATAGGGAGAGCACTTTGTGAAAACTTGAAGAGCATTTCTACATTCTTTGCATTAAAGAACTATTGAACACAAATTATTCAAGATATAGTGCTTCTCTTTAGTAAGTTATGATTAGTGCCTTTCTCCGATAACAATGTATGCAAATTGAATTCACAGTATTTTGATTTCTATTGTAATGTACATTCCCCTTGCATTTGAGGTCTCCACCAAGAAAGAAGAAAAATAATTAGCAATCAACAGTGGGAGCTTATAATTTTGCTTTTCTACCCGTTGTGCAAAATAGTTTGTTCATGTAGTTTCAATTAGTCATGAATTAGGGGATCAGAATAATGCATCTACATTATAGTGCCTTGACTGTGAACTGCAGGTAAAAATGGACAGATTTTTAGTTTCTTGCCTCAGTCATGGAAGCAACAATGTAGGTTCCATGTGCATGTGACCTAGAGTTTAGAATGATTCTTTTGCTGTATTCTTCTCAATATTTTTTTCAAATTTCTCATCTTGAGGGGAATAGTTCTTAGTAATTTGGTCTCCTGCTTCACTAGTTACCTACTCCAGCCTACCTCTTTCTGGGTTCAAAATCTTACCTGTGCTTTTCCCCTTTTATCTCTAGATATCCATAGTGAGTTGCTTTTTAAGACCCCATTTCTTAAGACCTCAGGGAACTGTTCAAGTCCACAATTCTTCCACATAATTTTTCAGCTTATCTTGGGGTCTATCTCAATTCCTCATTGTTCATGTTGTTTTGGCCAGCAATAGTTCCCAACTGTCCTCATGGGAACAAGGAAATATCTCCTTTATAGGTTGCACCTTTATGAGGTTTCTGCTTTTAGGGAATGTATTGCCCTCCTTCATTCTTTTCTTCTAATTGTGGTTAGATACCCTTCATATTTCTTCTAACAGAAATTCAGGTAATTTAAAAACATGTACCTGAGGATCTGAGCAGGACCAAAGGAACAGTCAATGAAAGCCAACTCAACTTGCTGTGAATATACAAAAATAGAGCTGGAGTATTTCAGTCAATAGATAACAGACCCTAGGCTTGAATGCAGAACTTTCTACAGTATTTTTTCTTTTCTCATTCATGCCAAACTTTGATTTCTATCTCTACTGTTTTAAAAATAATTATTATTGTTTGAATTATTGGAATAAATCAAAGGCATAGTATTCCTTAAGTGGTTATATAGAACCCAGGAGGCTCTACCCTTGTCTTTAAGGCATTATGGACAGGTCTAAGGAAAAGGCACGGGTGATAGTTTGACTGAAGATGTCTCGTAGTACAATTTGAGTCTCATAGAGGGCACACTCCAGGGCTCAATGAGCCTCTGTCATTTTGTAGAAATGCCCTCAGAAGGACTGAAGATCTAGACTTAAGTCTCTGTCTCTGCCTCTTTCTCTTTTCCCATAGATCCCAAAATGTGCCATGGGAAACACCCTGCAGATCCCCAACCTCACTATTAAGCTATATCTTTAAAAGTTTGAAATATTTCTATCCTCACAATATGAGGGAAAAAAAACCTTATCTTCCATTGTGATACTGTTTGAGTCCAATATGAACTAGGAAATAACCAGAGAGGGGTACAGAATGGCAGTCTAAATTATGATTCTATTCTTCAGCTAGATCTTTTGTGCAAAAGACAAGGAAAGTGATGTGAAATTACTTATATTCAGGATTTTATGACTCATTATTGGAAACCACTCCCTGCAAAAAAAATAATATATATATATATATATATATATATATATATATATATATATGGTACTTAAAGAGGTCTCCTAAGAAGAAGAAATTGATAATCAATGCAATTGATGGTCCCAAACTCTGGCACTCATATCTCCATTAGGGAGATATGGGTCTCCGTCACCTGTTTAATGAAAACAACCCTGCTGGGAGGTATCCTCAAATTCCTTCTAATGATAGGCCATAAAATAAATCTCATGTTCCTCAGGCAACTCATAAATTCTATTAAAGGCCAGTTCCCCAGGAGGACCCCATATTTCCTAGTCCCCTCCTCATAATTTTCAAAGAACTTTAAGATCTACAGGACACACATAGAGTGAAGATTTTACTATTCCAACTCACAGCTCACTCTGCCCTAAGAGAGATCCTGGAAACAGAGTGGACTACTCGAGGTCAGGTTCTTTCTTCAGTGGCAAATATTCAATAAAGCAGAGAATTGTTAGACTGATTTTCATAAGATCCTAGTGTTACTAAATTTTGAGGTGTTGATGTCTCCTTCTAGAGGTGGTTTCTAGGTACTTTCTGTTCCGAGGAAATAATTGGATCAGACAAGTGCAAACTCGAGCAAGGTTTTATGTTTATTAGAGGTAGGAAAAGAAACAGTCTCTGGAGTGTGAGTTTGGCCCACGTTAAAGTGGAAACTAACTGAATTCTACTTGTTGAAAGTGGGATACTGTGAGAAAACACTGTAGCAGAGAGATCAATGAATTTATTTTTTTATTTTCCACTTCTTGGGTTGGTGTCAGTTCTAGGCAGTCCTATCAGAAACCTGCTCAAGTCCTCATAAGTCCAGGTGCAGGACTTTGGGGTAAAGGTTCTGAAAATATCCTGGGATTTTTAGTTAACAAGTCATGCCTACTTCCTCAGCTGGTCTGCCATGCCCTGTTCTCTTTCCCTATTTCATCCTGAGAAACACATATCCCAATAATTTTTTATAGGGTGCTGAGGGAATGGAAGTCTCCATCCCCATACAGCAATTTGTTACTGGAGGAGGCTGTAGACTCTACCCAAAGGGAATTATGTGTTCTTCAACTAACATGGAGTGTTGTGGCTCACTGTTTGGGTTGAAGAAAAGTAAACCTGTAAGAAGACAATGAGAAAAGAATTAGTGACTACGTTTGATGAGAGAAAGACAGTAACTTTACTACTAGCTTAGGGATATAAAGCCCAAATATGAGGAACAGGTCAGATTTCCACACTTCCTTTGGGAAGAAAGTATAGAAAAAGAGATGTTATATAAATTATTGAGAGTCTGAAAGCCATTGCTTTAGTAAGATTACCCACATTTCTGATTAAATTAAAAGTAGTGGTCTTAATACAGATGCCCATTTAAGCTGTGGTGAATTAGGGTTATTAGTGACTTGACTTATCTGCACCTGGAGCAATACTAGAGGCCTGCTTTTGAAGAGGGAGCTCAGGTATTGCAGAGTTTCAGAGAAATAGCATTCTTTTTTTTTTTTTTTGAGTGATCTTTTTTCTGCAGTGGATCCAGTTATCTATCTCTGCCACCTTTACTACAATAGGTGTGGGAAGGATCACTTAAAAGGGGCCTTACTATTTAGGTTTTAGTTGATCTGTGGGAATCCCTTCAGTCCAAGATTTATGAGCACTTGGTCTCCAGATCAAACACTAAGTGGTTCCCCTGGACCAGGAACTGGCAGGAATCTGTTCATATACAGTTAAATGGCCTACTGTACTTGGTCTAGATTAATAAGATACTGTAAGTCTTGTGGTCACTGGCTCTACTGTGATACCATAAGAAAGAATAGACTTGCCCTATAACATCTCAAATGCGCTAACATTTAGTCCAGTTTTGGGGGTGTTTCAAACCCTCTTTAAATATATTGACAATAACCATAGTCAAGACTCAGAAATCGTTTGGAAAAATTTTGCCAGAGCTTACTGTAGGGTCTGGTCAGTTATCTTGACCTTTCCAGAGGATTGAGGTCTCCATGTAGAATGGAGATGATACTTTATTCCTGAAGTAATTGCCACCCCTTGAGTTATTTGAGAGATAAATGAAGGCCATTGTCACTCTGAAAGGGCTCAGCTAGTCCAATCTGGGGAGTGATTACTCAGAGGAGCACCTTGACTCCTGTTGCCTTTATTGAATGGGTAGAGATCAAGCCAGCCAATAAAGGTGTCAATCAGGACTAATAGTTTAATTCACCCACATGGTGGCATGTAGCTAAAATCTAATTGCCACATACTCCTCAAGGTATGTCCTTTTCCTCTGTATAGGTTCTAACAAAGGAGGTGGCTTGTGCTTGTCAGAGTTATTGTATGAACCAAATGGGCAAGATTTGTAGACATGTTGAGTAGTTGCCACCAGTCCTAGTCTTGTAAAAATTCAAGGACCTATTTCTAATGTAGTGACTTTTCCCATATGAAAAAAAATTATGATGGGCTTTTTATAGCCTTCCCCTGTGTCTTTTGAGGAAGAACCAGTTTGTTTTCTAAACAGTATCAGAGTCCCTTTTTTGATTTCCCCTTATCTGAAGGGCCACACTTACTGGGAGATATAGACTGGTCTTAATATTATTCAAAAACTAGGAATAAGGCTATAGTCCTTGATGCTAGTGATAAAACTCTCTACTATGAGGAATTTAGAAGCATGAACATGGAAATCAAATTTACAAATGGAAAATGACAAGAAATAGAAGCAAAATGGAGATGTCTCTAGTCCATGCAAGAAAAGTGCAGGGGACAAAGAGACAGAGGATATCAGAAGTAACTCATCTGAATTTTCTGAAATGATAGCAGCAGAAGCAAACAAAAAAAGTGATAAATGAGGCTAAAGAAAAAATCAGATCAGAAATAATCTGCCAGGTTAAAAAAAAAGTGACAAATGAGGCTAAAGAGAAAATCAGATCAGAAATGCTGTCAGGTTAAAAAAAGGAATGAATCACCTGATTAATGAATCTAGAGTACAAATAGATTTTTACAAATGGAACACCTTAGGAAAATGATGGAAACCATGAATGTCCAACATAGGAATGAAATGGAATCCATGAAAGAGATTCAAAAAAGGTATCTAAGAGATTAAAAATTCCATTGAAAGTCTACACAGTCAATTGAAATATGACAGAATATCAGATCTAGAATACAGGATAGTGGTTAGCAATGACAAAAAGGAAGATTTCTTTAAAATAGCAAGGGATCATGGAAAACCAATTCAACAGCTGCAAAGTAATGCAAAGAAGAACAACATAAGATTGATCAGAGTCAATGAGAAAGCAGGAAACAGCACAAATGCCATGAAAAACCTGTTCACTGAAGCAATGGCAGAAGGCTTCTCAAGCATGGAAAAAGAGTTTGAAATACAAATAAGAGAGTCATACAGAAATCTAAATGAGCATGACCAAAATAAATCTACACTAAGGCATATAATAATCAAGGTTCAAGAAATTCAGCACAAGAACAGAATATTAAAAGTTGTTAATGAAAAGGAACAAATCATATATAAAGGAAAACCCATTAGAATCACAGGAGACTTCTCAACAGAAATCCTTAAGTCAAGCAGAGCTTTTAGTGAAGTATTTCATTCATGAAATAGAACAACCTCCAACCCAGATTGAGATACCCTGCAAAACTCTTTCAAAATTGATGGAGAAATAAGATACTTGAATGACAAAGAACAACTAAAGACCACCAAACCAGCACTCCAAAAACTTCTGAAGGATATTTTAGAAAGAGAAAATGAAGACCATAATTCCAAGAAAACCAATAGACAGAAGCCATAAAGCAAGGCAAGCAATTAAACAGAGGGAAAAGACAGGGAACCAACAAAAAATCAATATAAAAAATAAATTAATCAATGGGTTAGTTCTTTGAAAGAGTAAATAAAAAGGATTTATGCTTAGCCAACCTGATCATAAAAAAGAAAGACAAAACCCAAATCCATGCAATTAGGTATCAAAAGGGTGAACTCACAAAAGATCCTGCAGAAATCCAGAAGATCATCAGAATATTTCTTCTAATAAGATGGAAAATACAGGAGAAATGGAAAGATTCTTAGATGCAAATGAGTTACCAAAGCTGAATCAAGAAAATATAAAAATTGTTGTCAGGGAGGTTCCAACCAGAAGACAACTAGCCTGCCTTCCTGGTGAGTGGCACACAAACAGCACGGACTCCAGGAAGAGAAAGATATGTGCCTCCTGAGAACCCACTGTGTTGTGTCAGTGAGGTTCCAACCAGAAGATAACTAGCCTGCCTTCCTGGTGATTGGTGCGCGACTGGCACAGACTCCAGGAAGAGAAAGATATGTGTGTCCTATACACCTACCAGTGTGTGGGCTAAGAATCAAGAGCACCCCCCACACCCATAAGCAACCTGCTGGTTCAGAGGACTGGTTAAGTTGCTAGCAACTAAGGTATATAAAGCAACTAAATGCTTGTATTGTTTGGTTGATTTTTCAGGCCTGGGGCCTGCAGTCTGAGCATCTCTTGGGAAGATGACAGTATGCAATGTAGCAAATATGGGGGATTCCCTTCTGTCTTGTCTTTGAGGCCCAATATTGTTCTCATTGTTTTGCTTTATTCTGATTAATTTTTTTTGCTTTATTTCATATTCTGTTTTTATTGATTTTATTGTGCTTTGTTTTTGGTTTGATTTTACTGTTCCTGATGGAATGGTCAACTATTATGAAGATAATAAGATATACTGTAGTAGTTATTGTTTTCCTAGTACCTTGTTTTGAAGTTCTGTACCAGTTCTACTGCTTTGTTTTGACTGACTTTGTTCTGTTATGTTTTGTTGGATTTTACTATCTTTAAAATAAAATTAAAAAAGAAAATACAAAAATTTTAAATTACAGGTATCAGTCAATGAAATTGAAAAATGTAGTTAAAAACTAACCAACAAAGAAAAGTCCAGGTCCTGATGGATTCACCACTGGATTCTAAATAAATCTAGCAAAATCTAATGTCTTAACTCCTCAAACTGTCTAACGAAGTTGAAAAGGAAGTTATATCCCAAGTCATTCCTTGAATCAAGCACTATCTTGATACAAAAACAAGGGAAGGATCCAATCATAAAAGAGAGCTAGAGATCAATTTACTCATAAACATAGATGGAAAAATGCTCAATAAGATACTGGAAAACAAAAAGCAGCAAATCAAGAAATCAATACAACGTTACCATGTAGAATTCATCTCAAGGAGATGGTATAGCATATGCAAATAAATAAGTATAATATACCATATCAAGAGAGTCAAAGAAAAAAATCACTTGATCACTTCAGTAATTGCTGACAAAGCATTTGATAAAGTCCATCACCCATTCATGATAAAATCCCTGCAGAAAGTCAGAATAGATGGTCTTTATCTCAATCTGATAAAAACCATCTGTCTTAGTTACTTTTTTTCTCATTGATGAGACAAAATACCTGATGCCCAGAATTAGGAAGGGAAGGTTTATTTCTTATGGTTCTTAGAGGACTCAGTCAATATTCAACTGACTGTAAGGCAGCACAGCATGGTGGGGCAACCATTCACGGCAACCACCAAACAGCAAGACGCAGACCCAGCAAGAGACAGAGAGGACATACCTTCTTGCCCTTACACTGTATGCTGGTTCCACTTCTGGGTGGCTGCAACATTCACAACACCAATCCAAGTACCAGACAACAAGCCAATTGGTACCAGGGATTAAGGAAAAGTCACCTTTCAGAATAGCATAAAAAATGAGATATTTAGAAATCAATCTAACAAAGGAAATAAAAGATATTTACAATGAAAATTACAGTGCTCTGAAAAAGAAGATCAAACAGGGTATCAGAAAATGGACAGATATCCCCTGCTTTGTGTAGAAAGGATCAACATAGTAAAAATGGCCCTACTCCCCAAATTATGATATAGTTTTAATGCATCCCAATAAAGTTACCATTAGCATTTCTCACAGAGCCAGAGAAAACATTCCTAAAATTATTTTGGGACAAGAAATATCCTGGAGTACCAAAAATATTTCTGGGCAACAAAGGAAGGCAGGGGGGGTGTCACAGTCCTTGATTTGAAATTATACTTCACAGCTACTGTGATAAATACAGCATGGTACTGTCAATAAACAGACCTGAGTGTCAATGGAACAAATTGGAAGATACAAAAATAACTATAAGCACACTAAGACAGTTTATTTTTGACAAAGAGGCCAAACACATTCACTGGAGGTAAGATAGTCTCTTTAATAAATGGTACTGGAAAAAATGGCTTTGGACATGCTGAGGACTGAAACTAGACCTATGTCCCTCACTACGAAGTAAACTAAAATCTAGATGGGTCAAAGATCTAAAAGTTAGAATAGAAACCCTACATCTCTGGAAGAGAGAATAGTTAGAACACTTGAAGACCTAGGTAAAGGTAAAGACTTTATGAACAAAATCCAATTGCACAGGAAATATAATGCATCAACATCTGGGACCTCATCTTAATAAAAAGATTTTGCATAGCAAAAGAAGTCATCAACAGAGTGAAGAGACAACCAAGAGAGTGGGAAAATTTTTGTCTAGTGTACATCGAAGTATTAATATCTAGAATACATAAAGAACTCAAAAATGTATCATAAAAACTCAAGTTTAAAGACCCAATCCAAAAATGGACATCTGAAATGAATAGACACTTCTAAAATGAAGAAGTGGAAATGGCAAATAAATATATCAAAAAATATTCAACATCACTGGTCATTTGATTGATGAAAATTAAAACAATGCTAAGATTCCATCTCACTCCAAAAAGCATGACTATCATCAAGAAATCAACCAATAACAAATGCTGAATAGGGTGTGGGGAAAAGTGAACCATTTTTCACTATTGGTAGGAGTGTACACTGGTACAACCACTATGGAAATCTGTGTGGAGATTCCTCAAAAATCTAAAATTAGAGGTGCTTTTCTACCCAGATATTTTCCTTTTTGGTAGATTCCTGAAAAAATTAAAGCATCATAACAAAGTGATATATGCATATCTTAATTTATAGCAGCACAGTTTGTAATAACTAAATCTTGGAAACAGCCCAAATGACCATCAACTGATTAATAGATAAAAAAAGATGTGTTTTTTTAAATACAATGTTGTGCTACCCACCCATAAAGAAGTATAAATTTGAGATATTTCTAGGTAAATGGATGCACCTTAAGACCATATTCTTAAGAGAAATAAATAAAACATACATGTGAAAATGTTGCATTGCTTATCTAGTGTGAGAAAGCAAAATGTAAATAAGGACCTAAAAGTATGCTAGATATTATTAAGTAGGTGGATAATGCTGGAATGGGAAGGGGAACTAGGGAGAGGGGAAAGGGAATGGAAGGAATGGAAAAGAAAAAAATGAGAAAAGAAGAAAAATGTTCAAACAAAGCTTTGTATATATGGAGGAGAAAAGAAGTTGAAGACATGGTAGGGAAATAGGGAAAATAATTAATTTATACCATACATAGGTAGAAATTCCCTATGATGAATGTGATCATTATGAATATCTGAAATGTAGCAATAAAATTACCTACTTAAAAAATCAAAAACAAAAAAATAGCTCTTTCATTGTCAATTAGCAGAAGGTTTTCATAAATACACCAACCTAAATCCATCTTAAAAGGAGTGGCCGGGACTGATGGGACAACATTTCATTAGTCCATTAATTGATCAGTTCCAGATATTTAGTACAAATTCCAAAAACTTTAGATGGGCCCCTGGACCTTTATGTTCCAATTGCTGGACAGACTTTTCTGTATTCAACAATAGGTATCTAGATGAGGATAAAAAAGGTAAGGGTGTGAAGAAAAGCAGGCCAAAAACATGGCTGTTGGAATTGGCCATGCTTTAAGCACACTCACATTCTCCAAGGGAAAACCCCATGCCAGTCAGGGAAAGAATTCCTGCTTTAAAAGCATGGAAGATGGTCACTGGGTATATTATACTAGCAGGCCACCACTTGTGCCCTACTCCATGTGTCAGACAGCTGATGTTTCTGACTTCTGACAGTGGAAGAATGACAGTTCTCACATTGAGAGAGAGGCTAGGCAAGCCAAATCTCTCAACTGCTACCCTGATGAAGAAGACTGAGTCTGCCAGGGCATTCTGTAGTGCCTCTGTTAATGGATATATCCATCTCCTACAAGAAACCCCCTTGACCAAGGACATTATTGACAAATCCAATTACTGATCAATACATGTGACTTGCCTTGTTTTAACTTTCTTCTCTGGAAAACCCTTGTCTAGATGGAACAATAGTTCTACCTTGAATCAAGGTGATTCCTAATTGGAACTTCTTTGCACTTACTCTGATGTGTCAATTTGAAGGTAAAATATTCGAACGTGAGTTGTATATCATCACGAAGTGTCATCAATTACTAGAAAGAGATTCACTAGCAACATGAAGAATAGCTCTCTAATTCTGACAAAGCCAAAGCAAATTTTGCCTGTTGGGACTACACCGGTCCTCACTGACCGAATTAGCATCCTGCTGCTTGGTGTAATGGAATACCTGGGAGGGCACAGTCATAATGGTAGTAGAGGGAGGTGTTTGTCTCCTCCAAGATTGCAAGGTACCTGGATTTCTGCACTGGTTCCTTTGAGGGCCCAGCCCTGACTGCCTATATTTCTAACTAACTCAGCTGCCTGTAACAATGCAACCAAATGAGAATTTTTATTTATTTTAAAAGACATTAAGAGTCATTCAGGATTAGTAAAAGTTTTCCAGAGGCCTTGGTTCTTTCCCTAGATTATAATCTCCAACATTTACAGAACCTTGTCATCTGCTGATTCTATTTCTTCTGACTGCTTACACCAAAAGGTTGCTCAGAACCAGAACAATGACATATACCCTATTCTATTCAAAGGAAAAGAAACCCTCTTAAATTTTTTCATGTTAAGGTTAGAGTTAACAAGTGAAAATAACAATGAGTCAGATCATTAAGCTTCTCTATGTGCAGCATTAGAGAGTGATGAGTACTGTCCATATCACTGTGAGTTGATGGGGACTGCCCAGTGTTCTCGTCAGTTGCTGTTGTGCATGAATATGTGTTCAGTATTGCCAGATATTACAACTTTTCAGAAAAAAAATAAAAGTCCTGAATTTCATATGACTTGTCAAAAAGAGTCATCATTGGACTCCTAACTTAAAAAAAAATAAAGTCAAGCAGGTGTTACAGGCAATTGAGTTAGATGAAAATATTATAGGCAGTCAGACAGAGCTGGGCCCTCAAAGGAGGCTGTGCAGAAAACCAGATATCTTGCAACCTTGCAGGAAAGAGACATCTCAACTGTGGGCCAGACTTCAAGACAAAAGATGAAACAAATACACCCACATCCTAAAGACTGATATTCTAAACAGATCTCTATCACCCTGAGAAAGCCAGGAGTCACCATCCCAACCCCTTATAGGAAGAGTCTCTGCTCTTTAAGCATACCCGCTTGCTAGGTAGACTTCTTGCTACATAACTCACTTCCCCATTTGCCCCTGATTTAATCAATTTTACCTGAACAATTATTCTTATTGGTTAATCATAGTTCTATCCCACCTCATGCTCACTTTTTGAGTTCCCATGTTTTCCCACCTTAGACCTGCTTCACTCTGTGGTTTATAAAAGTTCCTAGGAAAGATAGAGTCTTTGGCAACCCATTCAGGACCCCTTCTGTCTCTCTCCCCTTCTTGCTCTCAATAAATATATTCTGTTCATAACCTCCACTGTTCTTAAACTTCATTCTTCGATTTTAGAGAACACGAACTCATGCTAGTTCATCTAGTAGGTTGGAAGTTTCATTACCCTGTATCACTTACTTAGTTTTCAGGTAATGGCCTAGTTTTACTACAAGTTCTGAGGTGTGTTGTTCGTTGTATAGAGTAAAAGTATTTTTATGCTTACTCTGTTGGTAACAGGTAAGTAAAAGTAAAAAGAAAAACAGAATATATTATTTATATTTGATAAAATGCTACCAAAATCTTCAACGAATCCAAATGTGAAGATATTTTTTTCTAAATGATCTCTTCTGTACTCTTTGATGTTTTCATAAATACTGTCCATTCTATGGAATTTGTACAAAAATGTGAAGAAACACTTTCTTCTATGAGTTAATCTTGTACCTTTTCAAAATCAAAGTTACATAGACAGTTTGTATTTTTTATCAGATAACATCTTTATCACACCAGATTACAGAAAAAATCATGTGATATGACTAGGTAAAAACTCACTCTGATCAGTCAAAATATATATTATTAATATACCAAGACTGAAAACTCAATGAGTACTTAGGAATTCTCTTTCTTGCAGATTGCTTTTGGTTCCCCCAAAGACTTTGCTTATTACTCATTTCCCATTATCTGAATATTAATGGTTGCTTTTTGCTTTCTTTTCCCATTGCTTGCAAGTAATTCAAATAGAAAGTTATTTATTTCACGTGTGCAGGGAAACATAAATAAAATGTCAGAAAGCTTGTAACTTTTACAAATATTGCCCTATAAGGGAAATCTTGTTCTCAACGCCTCATTGACTATAAAAGTACTCTCCAATTTCCTTCAGGTTAGGCATACTGAAAATGGCCAATTACTTTTGCTTGAATCTTCATAATGGAAAAATTCTTTTCTCTCATCTCTTTTCAAACGGTACTGTTACAATAGAAGCTTTTGCAAAACTGTGAATATTTTAGCCCAGTGTCTTTGTTTTTGTGCATATGTTTCATGATTGAGACTTTTAAAAATTAGATTTAGGTAACCAGAGGAAAGGTCTGGGTGGTGCCACACTCTGAGGTGTGCTCCACCTAGCCTCCTGGGTCCCAGAGGTCTCAGCCCCCACCCAGTGAGGTGGTGGATCCAGCAGCACAGTCCGGGTGTGAACTTTCACTAGCTGTGTAGAGGATCCAGCTCTACCCAGTCGTATGTCTCAGCGAAACCCACCAGGGGAATGCTGGGCCAGCATCACAAGACGCAGAGGTACTGAACACAGCCCAGCCCATAGCCCTAGAGCTGCTCATCAAGGACTGGCCAGCATAGCTGCAGGGCCCTAGAGAACTTGAGCTCTACCCATCAGAGCACAAGACACGTGCTCCATTGTTCAGGGGTTCAGCTGGCACAGCAGGTCCTAGAGTTTGAGAACGTTCACAACCAGGAGCAAGGCCCTGGCACCGTATGCCTGGGACTCACCAGGGCTTGCCTGGGATGGTGCTCCAGATGGTCTAAACTCCCCACAACCAGATGCAAGGTCTGGGTGGTGACACACTCTGGGGTGCACTCTGCCTAGCTGCCTGGGTCCCAGAGGTCTCGGCCCCCAACCATTAATGTGGAGGCTCAAACAGCACAGTCTGTGAGTGCATCCTCACTAGTTGTACAGAGGATCCAGCTCTACACAGTGCTGTGTCTCAGCACAACCCACCAGGGGAATGTCTGGCCAGCCTTGCAGGACACATAGCTCAGCACCCCAGAGCAACCCAACAAAGTACATCAGGGAAACACATGGCCAGCTTCACAAACCACAGAACACAAGAGTTCAGTGCCATAATCTGGGGGTGTGCACCAGCTACCCACGGGGATATTGGAGGATTAAAGCTCTACCTGGCACAGTGTTCCAGTACAATTCATTGGGAGGCTGTCTGCCCAGCCACATAGGTTCCAGAAGAAAATGACAAAAATAAAGACTAAGAGGAAGTCTCAGTCCCCCAGCCCAATGAGAACAAACCCAAGAAACACCAAAATGGAAGACAATGGGAGTCACATAACTGAACTTTCTGAAATGATAACAAATGCAGTAAAGAAACAATGCCATGAAGCTACAAAGAAACTCAAATCAGAAATAATATCTCAGCTAAAAAATGAAATGACAATCATTATGAAAGAAATGTTGCGTGTATCTAAAGAAGATCAAGATAAAAAATAGAAGAACCTAAGAAAATGATGGAAACATTGAAAGAACAATATAAGACACAAATAGAATGCATGAAACAGATTCAGAGGGAAATTCAGGAAATGAAAAATTCCATGAAAAGTTTGAAAAACCACTTGAATGAAGCTGAAGATAGAATCTCAAACCTTGAAGACACCATGGGAGCTTATGATCATGAAAGGAATGATCTCTTAAAAATAATAAGGAACAAAGAGAAAACAATTCAACAGCTGCAAAATGATGTCAAGAGAAATAACACAAGATTAATAGGCATCGCCGGGTGTGGTGGCGCACGCCTTTAATCCCAGCACTCGGGAGGCTGAGGTAGGAGGAGCGTTGTGAGTTCGAGGCCGGCTTGGGCTACAACGCGAGCGCAAGGCCGGCCTGAGCTACACAGTGCAACCCTGCCTCAAAAAACCAGGGCCGGGGGTTTGGCTCAGCGGCTTACGCATCTGTCAGGCAGGCGCGAGGTTGTGAGCTCGATCCCCGGTGCCACAAAAAAAAAAAAAAAAGATTAATAGGCATCGATGAACAAGCAGGGGTCAATACTAATGACTGGTGAAGACTATTTGCAGAAATAATAGCAGGAAATTTTCCAAACAAGGGGTAAGAATCTGATATACAGGTAAGTTAGGCATAAAGGAACTCAATTAACCATAACCAAAATAAACCTTTACCCAGACATATAATAATTAGGGTATCAGAAATACAGCACAAGAACAAAATACTAAAACTGTCAGAGAAAAGAAACAGATCACCTATGAAGGAAAGTGCATCAGAAGTATGGCAGACTTCTCAACACAAACCTTTAAGTCAAGAAGAGCTTGGAGTGAAGTATGTCAACTGCTGAAAGAAAACAACTTTCAACCCAGATTGATGTACCCTGCAAAACTATCCTTAAATATCAATGGAGAAATAAGATACTTTCATGACAAGAACAACTGAAGAAATTTATGGCCACCAAACCAACACTAGAAAGAGTGCTGAAAGACACGCTAGAATGAGACAAAGATAGCTACAATCTTAAGAACAACAACAAAATGAAACCACTATGCCAGGCAAATAATTAAACAGAAAATATAGAAAACCACCAACAGAAAGATATCATGCAAAGATGAGCCAGTACATATCAGTAATATCAATCAATGTAAATGGTCTCAACTCACCAATAAAAAGAAACAGACTGACAGAGTGGGTTAAGAGACAAAATCCAAGAATATGCTGTGCACAAGAAACACATTTAACTCAAAGGAAATTCACAGACAAAAAAATCAAAGGATGAAAAACGACATTCCATGCAACAAGAACGCAGAAAACATCAGGGGTTGCCATTTTTCATGCAGACAATGTGAACTTCAAAACAAAAATGATCAAAAGAGATAAAGACAGTCACTGCATACTTGTTAGGGGAAAATCTCAAGAGGAAGAGATTACAATCATAAATATATATGCACCAAATATGGAAGCACCCAACTATGTAAGAAAATTTTTTCCTAAAAAACCAATGTGTCACAGAAGAAAATAAAGAAGAAACTAAACAATATCTACAATTGAATGAAATTCAAACACAATTTACCTGAACCTGTGGGACACAATGAAACCTGTCCTCAGAGGGAATTTTAAAACACCAAACACCCACATCAGAAAAACGGAAAGAACACACATAAACTACCCAATGCTGCACCTCAAACTTCTAGAAAAAGAAGAGCAAGTCAAGTCCACAGCCCAAAGAAGGGAGGAAATTATCAAGATCAGAGCAGAAATTAATGGAATTGAAACTAAGAAACCAATACAAAGAATTAACGAATCAAAAAGGTGGTTCTCTGAAAGAGTAAGTAAAATTGATAAACCTCGAGTGAACCTTATCAAAAAGAAGAAAGAAAAACCTCAGATTCATGCAATAAGAAATGAAAAGGGTGAAATCACTACTGACCCTGTGGAAACACAGAATATCATCAACACCTGCTCTGATAACCTTTACTCACATAGACTCCATAACACAGAAGAAGTGGACAGAGTCCTAGAAACCTATGAATTACCAAAGCTGAATTAAGAAGATATAAAACTGCTAAATAACCCAATTTCAGCTAATGAAATTGAAAATGTAATTAGAACCCTACAAACAAAGAAAAGGCTGGGCCCTGATGGATTCACCACTGAATTCCACAAGAAATTTAGGGAAGACTTAATACCAACATTCCTGAAAATCATCAATGAAAATGAAAGGAAAGTAAGTCTCCCTAAATCATTTCTGGAAACAAGTATTACCCTAATTTCAAAACCAGAGAAAGACCCAACCAAAAAAGAAATTAAAGGCCAATCAACCTAATGAACACAGATGAAAAAATCCTCAATAAAATCCTGGCAAATGGAATACAGAAAGTTATCAGAAAGATTATACACCATGATCAAGTGGGATTCATCCCATGAATGCAGGGATGGTTCAACATACGCAAATCAATAAATGTAACACACCATATCAACAGGTCCAAGGATAAGAACCACATGATCATCTCAATAGATGCAGAAAAAGCTTAAGACAAAATCCAGCACCAATTCATGATAAAAACACTACGGAAAATTGGAATAGATGGTCTCTACCTCAACATGATAAATACCATATATCATAAACCAACAGCCAACATTTTACTAAATGGACAAAAATAGAAAACTTTCAACCTGAAATCAGTAGCAAGACAAGGATGCCCTTTATCACCACACCTATTCAATATGGTTCTGGAAATATTGGCCAGAGCAATTAGACAAGAGAAAGAAATAAAAGGAATAAGGATAGGAAAGGAAGAAATGAAATTATCATTATTTGCAGAACACATGATGCTCTACAGAGAAGATCCCCAAAAATCCATTAAAAGACTTCTAGAGGTAATAACCAAATTCAGTAATGTTGGTGGATACAAGGTCAAAACTCAAAAACCAATAGCAATCCTGCACACAAAAAACAAACTCACTGACAGGGAAATAAGAGAAACCACATTCTTCACTATAAAATCCAAAAAAATGAAATACTTAGGAATCAATCTAACAAAGGAAGTAAAATATCTATACAGTGAAAATTACATTAGAGAAGAAAATCAAAGAAGATTTCAGAAAATGGAAAGATATTCCCTGTTCATGGATAGGAAGAACAAACATTGTGAAAATGGCCATTCTCCCAAAATTTTTTCACATATTAATGCAATCCCAATCAAAATACCACTTGCCTACCTCACAGAGCTGGAGAAAGCATTCCTGAAATTCATCGGGAACCAGAAAAGACCTAGAATAGCAAAGGCAATTCTGGGCAACAAGGGGAAGGCAGGAGGCATCACAATCCCCGACTTGAAACTATACTACAAAGCTACTGTGATAAAATCAGCATGGTACTGGAATCAAAACAGACCTGAAAGCCGGGCGTGGTGGCACACACCTTTAATCCCAGCACTCGGGAGGCTGAGGTAGGCGGAGCGTTGTGAGTTCGAGGCTGGCTTGGGCTACAACGTGAGCTCAAGGCCGG
>RJWM01023325.1:0-32337 GCA_004363535.1 Dasyprocta punctata
TGGCAACACAGTCTCAGACCAGTATTGCTAGTAGCACTTGTTATAGCTGTCTTCAGCTTCTCAAGCACAACACATTTTTGCTGAATAAATAGATGACCACATCATGTCCCAGGAGAGAAGCCCAGGCATCCCCAGAAGCACTCTCATAGGTGCCCTTAATGTTCTCAATGCCTGAGTCACACCCACAAGCTTGCCAACTGTTCAACGTCATCTGTTCCCCTGACCAGTTCATTCCTGCCTTGACATTGTCAGTTGATCCCCTTCTACCCCCACTTTCCCTACATCAACTTTGGCTCCAGGATGACAACAGTGATAAAAGAAAAAAGGAATAGGTCCCCAGTGTCACCTCCACGACACATCAGGAAAATTTAAGATCTATTTTGCTTCCTTTTTTTTTTTTCTTTTTCAGTACTGAGAAATGAACCCAGGGCCTTTGCACTAAGCTACATTCCCAGTCTTTTTAAAAAAAATTTTGAGACAGGGTCTTACTAAATTACTATTTCCCAAACTGTGCTTGAACTTGCAATCCTTTGCCTCAGTTTCCCAAGATGCTGAGATTACAGGTGTGCACACCACACCTGGCTATCTTACCCCAGAGACCATAGACAGACCTTCCTGGGTAAACACTGCCTCTGGAGACCCACCTCCCAACTGGTCAAGTGGACCTTGCTGAGACCCAACCTGCCAGTGTTTTCTAAGTCAGCCTCGCTGCTCCATACGCCCCATGAACCTGCACCTCTGCACCATTCTCACAGGGCTGTAGAACAGGAAGAAGTTGGGAGGATGCTGCTGCTGCTAATGATCTTCGTTGAAAGTCTTTCTCAGAGGATGCCAAGAAAGGTAAGGACGTTTTAGTACATACTTGAAAAATACTAAAGATTGCAATTTGCACATTTGTTACCATCAGTGTGTCATTATTATGGTCAGAAAGCGTTTGACACAGTTGAGAGCTTTGCTGCGGAGAAGTTGAAAGGAAGCACTAGATTCACTTTGTGGGTCCAGAATTAAGATTAAGACAAGGCCTTTTTTTCCCCTGAAGGATTACTTGCTTTCCGACTAGCAATGCCCATTCTCATTCTCTCCCTCTCCCTCTTCCTCTCTCCCTGCATGCATTCTACCACTGAGCGCCACACCTCAGGCCCTGTCCTTTCTGAAAGGAAGCCCAAAGTGCTGCTCGGTGTCAGCATCCCAGACCTCAGGCCCTGCAGCCTAGGGTCATGGCTTACCTTAGTCAGATCAAGCCTCCAATTCACATTAGGAACTTTGAGGACTGGCTAGTAAGCTGTCTTTGTGGTTTATCTTACAGGCAAAGAAATTACAAAATAAAGATGTTTCCTCCAATAATAAGACGACTGCATGTTATTTAAGAAGCACATGACTCATGATAAAAGTAGCTCTTTTTGACGTGTTTATTATGATGTCCAACAGTCAGCATATGATTTCATCTTCTAGAATAACCAGTAAGAACCAAACCTGAGAGTGACATAAAGTAACATACTCCTGGAGTATAGGTGAGGAAAACACCCCTCCTAAAATGGTCTTCAAAGGGAAGTCATGTTTTCTTTCACCATTTTATTTATTTATTTAAGACAGGTTCTCACTTAGTAGTTCAAGCTGGCCTCCAACTCACTATGTTACCCAGGCTGGCCTCAAACTCGTGACTGACCTCAGCCTCCTGACTGTTGGGATTATGCCCAGCTTCTGTCACTTGATTTAAACTCAACTGAGATACAGTTTGTTGGAAGAACCACCATGTTTAAAAACCAAGGACCCACCAATCAATCTATACATTGAAATGCTTTTGCCAGCACATACTTCTACAAGTGCAAAGGCATTTTCTTCCAGACAGTAAACTAAACAATAGCAAAGAAAAACAGTTACAGAGAACTCTTTTTGTAACAATATTTAATTTCTGTTTGATCTCCATAGTACTTTAGGTAATTAAGTACAGTGGACCCATGAGTTACAACCAGTCTGACATGTGAACAACTTCAATTATGACCAGAACTTTAGTTTTAACTTATGACCAAAGCCTTGAGTTATGACCTAAATGCTGATCGCTTGTGCTTCTAGATGGGGTTCTGGAAGGAACATGACAACAACCTTTCTTGTATGGGGTTAACTGAAAAATCCTGGGCCAGTGGCTCTCTAAGGACACCGAGACCTGCCTGTACACAGGAGAGAGACTCTGAAGGCTGTGTGGAGGAGCCTGAGCCTTCAGTTGACCACTCAACTTACAACCAGCCCTCAGGAACACACTGAATAAGTAAGTCAAGGGTCCACAGTACTGTACTTGATACCAACAGAGATACCAGCTCTCACTAGAACAGGTAAGTAGAAAAAAGGTAGCGATTTGAGGGACTTGAGAAATAAAACAAGTTAAGACAAAGCACACTCAGATAATTCTTTAGGATTGAGATTAATTTGGGGCAGGCAAGTAAAAGGAAAAATACAGAAAAGCAAAGATTTCTGGGAGTTTCTTTGAATGATAAACTCCTCTTCATCCCTTCTGATCAGCTCCTAGTAAAGCAGCTCTCAGGCACCTGTGCCTTCGGATTTCTGGACCTGGAGGTAAGTCGTGTTTTCTTTGGGCTTCGCTTTCCTATAGCAACCAGGAATAAAAACTACAGTTAATACCAATCAGGAAGCAGTCAACACTTACCTGAGAAACTGTTGTAAATTTGTATGCAGGAGTGTCCCAAAACAGAGAGCAAAGATAGCAAGGAACAAGGAAAAGCAGGGGTAATAGAGGCGAGCAAAGCACAGCCCATGTGCCCCCTCTGGATCATGACCCATGTTCCTGCATGATTGCTGAGAAGTTTTTTTATATTTTTTAAATAGGTGAAAAAATAAAAATACCTCATGGCATTTGAAAAATGAAATCAAAATTCAATGTAAATAAATAAAACTTTACTAGCATCAACACACGCCTATTCACTTATTGGCTTGGCTACTTTCTGCAACAGAGAAAGAATGTGGTGGCAGCAGGACCACCAAGGCCCAGGGCCAGGTACATTTATGCTGGTTTGCAGACCCCGGAGGTGGAACACATATCCAGTTGCTGTCTAACTCAGGAACTTTGTAGTCAACATTTCATTTTGATGGTGTTGGAAAAACTGGCTTTTCATATCCTGAAGATTAAAACGAGACCCCTATCTTTCATCATGTACTAAGTTAAAATCTGAATGGATTAAAGATCTCAACATTAAAACAGAAACATTAAATCTGCTGGACAATAGGCAAAGACTTTATGAATAAAAGCCAGGTTGTACAAGAACTATCACAAAGAATCAACAAATGGGATCTTATCCTATTGAGAAGCTTTTGCACAGCAGGAGAAACCACCAACAGAGTGAAGAGACAACCCACAATGTGGGAGAAAATGGTTGCCAGCTGTGTCTCAGATAAAGAATTACTATTGAGAACGTATAAAGAACTTGAAAAAATCAGTCCTCCAAGATGTAAAGACCCGGTTCAAAAATGGGCATCTGAGATGAACACACACTTCTCAGATGAGGAAGTACACACAGCAAATACATACATTAAAAAATGTTCAATAGCACTGGTCATTCGAGAGATGCAAATGAAAGTAACACTGAGATTCCACCTCACCCCAGAAAGAATGACTAGTATTAAGAATTCAACCAATAACAAATGCTGGAGGGGCTGTGGAGAAAAAGGAACCCTTCTCCACTGCTGGTGGGAATGCAGGCTGGTGCATCCACTGTAGAAGTCAGTGTGGAGATTCCTCAAAAAGCTAGGATTGGAGGCCCCATTTGACCCAGCTATTCCCCTTCTCGGTATCTTCCTAAAAGAATTAAATACATCATACCACAGTGATATATGTGCACTTATGTTTATAGCTGCATAGTTCATAATAGCCAGATCTTGGAAACAACCTAAATGCCCCTCAACTGAGGAATGGACAAAAAAGATGTGGTATTTCTTTACAATGGAATACTACTCAGCTACAAAGAATGATAAACTAGACATTTTCACTCTTAAATGAATGTGCCTTGAAAATATACTTCTTAGTGAACTAAATAAGTCACACATGTGTAACCATCATATTGTTGTACCTGTGTGACAAACTGAAAGAGAATCTATGTATGTACATAAAAAATTAGTTAAGATAGCTAAAGAAAAAGAATTTTGAGTGAAAAGTAGTTTTCACAGGGTCATTTTCAGATTTCATTCTTAATGTGAAATGTTCTTTTGAAAATAATATAGTCATACAATCATAACCAAAAAAAAGATAGTCATATAGCTGGTTTCTCTTGAGTTATTGAGGGGAAACTTTTGTGCTAATAATTTTCTGGACAATGTTTCATGTCTATATTTTATACTCTAAACAACTACTGTGAATATAACAATATGCAATGTGTTGATTATTGTTACTCTCCTATTGGCCTGTTGTGAAATTGTGTTTTACTTTAATCTCTCACTTTTTTTCTGTTTAAAATAAAAAAATTAATAAAAAAATTTTTTAAAAACATTGCATTTTGAATCTGGTGACTTTCAGGGGACCTGCCATCATTTCCTTCATCAGTAAAATGGGTGTAATAGCAATAGTAGCTGCCGCATGGTGTTTGGGGAGACTGAGGTGAGAAGGTGCAGATTCCCTCCAGTGAGGAGGCACAGAGGAAGTGCTCTACAAAGGCTGGCCATTGTTCCCACGGTGTCCCATTGTCCCATTTCCCCAATGTTGCCCCAGAAAGTAGGAGAGAAAGAGCAATATAAATTATCTCTTTGGCCACTGACTACCTGCCACTTAAGGAATTTTATAAGATATGATCCAAATATACAATAAGTGTTCAAATTTCAAGTTTATAACAGTAATACATCTTATCATTTATCCTTCTCAAAGCACCCCCTTTCACTTCAGCCATGCTTATCCCATCATTCTTGCCACTTTCTGATGCAGTTATGGAAGATCCTTTCATGAGCATCTTTACAAGCTATAATCAAAAATACAGTGAATGCTGCTGCTGAATGCTATCCAATGGAGAGGCAGGCTCCTGAAAACATTACCGTATGTCCTCATTCACCCTATTCACTGGATATGGCACTGTGTGACTTCTGGCTCTTCCCCAAAGTTAATATGACCATGAAAGATCAACATTTTGAATCTATTCAGGACACTGAGAAGCCGCAACATCGTAACTAATGACATTCATGAAAAAAGATTTCCAGAACTGCTTTGGAGAGTGACAAGAATGATGATGTAAGTGTGTTTGAAACAAAGGAGAGTATTTTGAGGGGGACTGATGGTAATGTGTTTTTGTTGTAATAACTTTGTTTTTGGAGACAGGGTCTCATTATGCAGTTCAGGCTGCCCTAGGCTCACTATGTAGTCCAGGCTGGCCTCGAACTCACAACAATTCTCCTGCCTCAGGCTCCCTAGTGCTGGGATTACAGGCATGCACCACCACACCCAGCTCATAATAACTTTTTAAAATTTAAACATGCACTGTATTTTTATCACATCTCACATAGTGGTGAAGACAGTGAAACAATTGGTTATAACACAACATCAAGAGTTCTGTTGAGAACAGAGGCTGTATGGGGTATTGGACTCAGAGCAGAAGTACCTAGCCTCCCAGACAGGGCAGGGGTGATTATGAAGTAACCACCTGAGTTCATGAAACTCTCACAACAAACTTCTAAATTAAATTTTACTGTGACTACCTTACAGAGAAGGAAATTAGGTCTATGAAGGATTCATCACATTCCCAAAATCACATGGCCATGTCTAGATTTTAACCTAGGTCTTCATGACCCTGAAGGCCATGCTCTCCATGCACAGGAGCACATACAAGGGGGCTGTGGGATCCCTCAAACTGTACCTGGAAAGGTCACCTCACACTTTGTAGAACCTAAAAGTCCACTAAAGCACACGCTCTGTCACAAGAATGGTAATTTAAGGCATACTTCTTTAAGAAGAAAGTCACTAACTATTCTGAACCAACCATTACTAGTAGGTCAGGAGGTTGGCTTAAAAATGCTGTCCACTCAGAGTTTTTAACTCTCAGGGTTTTGGTGCCCGACAGGCACATCACTGACAAATGTACTCAGTTCTCTGCCATGCTGTTTTGAACAGGAGTGTAGTTCCTGCTTTCTTCTTCCTTCACATTCAGTCAAGGGCTACTGAATTTTGTTTCCATCCCCTGCTGCTCTGGCAGTGAGAGCAAGCTATGCAAATATCTGTAATGCTCTCCTAAATCTTTAGGGTGGAGCGATGGGGAGTGTGAGTGACACCTTGGCCTTGCCAGAGGGCCTACCAACCCCAGTACCCAGGGCTTCACCTCCGGAGGTTCTCAGCATCCTCAATGGTCTCGGGCAGAGCGACCCCCTTGGTCTCGGGAAGAAGCAGGGTCATTCCTCCAGCAGTCAGGCCCAGAACGCCTTCAAATGGAACAGATTGCACACGGAGGCATCAGATCATAGCCAGTACCATGTACACAAGTGATTGCAGCCAGACAGACAGATGCCCAGATAACACGTGGAAGAGGGGAGACATTTTTTTTAAAAAGTTCTCAGGGACAGTTAGGTAGAAAATGAAAGCAATGGGGAAACTGGGGAAATGCCAGCATCAGAAAACGTTGCTTCCATTTTACTTCTATGTTTTTTTATTTAAGAGAAAAAAGACACATATAAGAAAGACAAAGGCAAAAGAGACAAACAAACGACAACAGCAAATCTACAACAGTAACATTATAGGTTTAAAAACAGGATGATAGGAACCTGACAATGGTTGCAATATTGCGTATCGTTACCTTCAACACGGTTGTTTACATTAACAGATATAGACATGTAAAATTGATCTAATCATATGAGTATTAACCGATCTTTCTCAATAACTAATACATTCAGCAGTATAGATATTTTAGTTATCTTACATATACGTACATACAGATTTATGTTTTTTTCGTTTTCCTTTCCTTCTCTCCTTCTTTTCCCTTTCCCAATTACTTTTGATCTTTGAGCAGTTTCTTACCCTTAGTGCCCATCAATCAAGGAATGGATAAAAGATGTGGCATTTTTATACAATGGAGTACTACTCAGCTATCAAGAAAGATTGCATTGAGACTTTTATAAGTAAATGGACACGACTTGAGACCATACTCATAAGTGAGATAAATCAAACTCACATGTGTAAATACCGTATTGTCTCCCTAGTATAAGAAGCTGAAACAGTATATATGATCCAAAATCTACAATAAATACTGTGTAAGGGTAAGAAACTGCTCATTTTACTCTATTAATGTTTAAAAATTAGGGGACATAAGATGGGCATGGTAGCACACACCTGAAATCCCAGTACTCTGGGAGGCTCAGACAGGAGGATCACAAGTTTGAGCCCAACTGGGCAATTTAGCAACTTATTAAGAGCCTGTCTCAAAATAAAAATAAGAAAAGAGCTAGGGAATGTAGCTCAATGCAAAGGCTCTGGGTTCAAACTCCTGCCCTCCCCCCCAAAAAAAGAATTAGGAGTAGTTAATTCAGGTACCTCAAGAACAATATAAAACAAAAGTTTGACTAGTCGTGATGGGTTGATATAGACACAGATAAAAATGAAGCACAGTCAATATATATGTGGGCAATGAGGATCCCTCTTTTTTCATCACTCCCTCCCTTTCTTCTGCTGTCCTCCCCCACTTCTTCCCTCTGTCTCTCTCCCCATCTCCACCCTTTGTTTCCCTCCTTCTCTCTTTCCCCTATCCCCTTCTCCCTCTAGGATTCTCCTGTGCTGCCCATGGCGGATTCCTATACCAAACCAACCATTTTGCCCTCTACCCAGTGGGAAAGCTGGTTTTAGAGTCCCTCAGTCTAGGTTTAGAGAAAGAAATAGTAGCCCCCTTCTCTTTCACTAACTTTTGCAAAAATAAAGCCAATATAGAACTTGGATTTCCATTTGTTTCTTGGGTCTGTTCTCAATATTTAAGGTCTAGAAGCAGAAGGGGATAATTCAGCACCTTCATACCTCCAGCAGTTATATACTAGATGTAAAAGAGTTGGCAATCTAATGCATAAGAAAACACTCTGCCCAAATGTTCATCATATTCTACACTGTGGGATGGATTATTGGACTCTGAAGCTAGAGGATGGAAATCTCTGACTGCTTTCTCGGAATGGTATCCTGTCTTTCCCATTAAGCAAGACAGATTGAGCCAGGCGTCAAGTGGAGAGAGTGCTCCTTCCTCAACATTCACTTAACAAATGGCTATTGAGTACTCACACCATACCCACCCCCAGGCAGGAAAGAAGACATGAAGTCCTACCAAACAGGACGAGGGGCAAGGCTTGCCAAATGTCCATCAGCCTGTAGACCATGAAGGGTGTGAAGATTCCACCCAAGTCAGAGAGGGTAGAACACACCATCACCGCAAGGTTTCTAATAAAATACAGAGAACCAAAAGATTACATTCTACAATTCAATTTTTTCACATTTGAAATGTATTGTTTTAATTATTAGTACATGTTTGCAGTACATAATGTTTACATTCCTTATGCAGAATTAGTTCATAATACATCCTTGTTCCTTTTTTTCATCCTCTTTCCCTACCCCTCAAGTAAGCTTCTGTATCTGATTTATTTCACTTAAAATTATGGTCTCAAGGTGCAAACATTTTCCTACCCATTACTCAAATTTTTCTTTCTTTCTTTCTTTCTTTCTTTCTTTCTTTCTTTCTTTCTTTCTTTCTTCCTTTCTTTCTTTCTAACTGTCTTACTTACTTTCTTTCTTTCTTTCTTTCTTTGGCAAGGGAAGGTGAGACAGGGTCTTGCTATACAGTTCAAGCTGGTCCTGGACTCATTATGTAGCCCAGACTGGCCTTGAACTTGCAGCGATCCTCCTGCCTCAGCCAACATGCCTGGCTAAATTTTCTTCATGAAAGAGTAGTACTCCATTGTGTGTAAATACTACATTTTTTTCATCCATTCATCTGTTGATGGACATATAGGCTGCTTTCAAGATTTAGTTATTATGAATTGTGCTCCTGTAAGAATGGGTATATGTGTATCACTAAAATATGATATCCTTTAACTCTTTTGGGATAATATTTAGAAGTAGAATAACTGGGTCAAATGAAATTTCTCATTTTAGTTTTTTGAAGAATCTTCATACTGATTTCCATAGTGGCTGTACATTATGGCTTATGTTTAGATATCCCTCCAAAGCCTCACATGGTAATAGGTGGGGTTTTTCGGGGGTGGCTGGATCTGCAGTGTGTGATACTGAGATCAAGAACGTGTGACTAGTAAATTAGCCTAGTGATTGGTTTGGCATAATTCTGGATGTGGATAATGGGAAGGCCCCCTCTGGGTGTGAGTGCTACCATCCTGAGGGCGTGTAGCCTACATAGAATATAAGGGACCGAAAAAGGGCTGCTGGTCTTGCTTGCTGCTAGTCACTTGCTTCCTCACTGCTTTGCTACTTTGCTGCTTTTCTGCCCACCATGAACTATTTCTTCTCCTTGAGGCTCCTCCACCATGCTGCCCTGCCTTGGAGCCAGCCAACTATGGATTGAAACCTCTACAAACTGTAAGCTACAATAAACCTTTCCTCCTTTAACTTTGGGTGTTAGGTATTTTGCCTCAGCAATGAGAAAATTTGCTACAACACTATACCCACAAATCAATTTTCTAAATACTAACCTTACCCTAGAATAAACATAATGCCAGCACCTGCAGCTAACAGGGGGTGTACATGGCTCAGTGTTCCATGGGCAAACTGCAGGGACGATCAGGAGGAGCCATGTGCACCAGCCCACATGGTATTGAGCAGAAGCATTGGGTTAAGAGTAGAAATAGGCTTGAGTTATCCATTGCGCAGGTAAATGAAGAAGAGAGTCTACCTATTTGAAATTACCCCATCAGATATTTAGCTCTCAAGCATGTATCTCCTGAATAATTGCTAGAAGAATGATGATGATAACAGCACATGTGCTGTCTGCCCTAAACCTCAATTTCTACTCCTATCCTGCCCGGGGTCATGATCCACTGTCAGTTCAGAGGAAAACATAGTATCTGCAGAGGAGCAGGTCCAGAAAGATCTTGACTTATGTAAGTCCGGGGACCCCAGAAGTGAAGTCAAACAAGAAGGGAACTCTTGACTAGTCTGTACCAGAGATTCTGACTAGCAATTTCAGCACTTCTATAGCCAGAAAGTGGTCTTTATAGGAGGCACACAGAGAACAAAGGGAAAGGAGACCAATGAGAACAAGGGATTGATCCATTCTTGGAACTCAACAAATATCTTGCTTTTTTCTATATCTGTACTCATTTATACTGTTTTCAAATTGGTTTTCACTTTCCAAATGTTTTAATTTTTTATTTTTGTTTCTTTCCTGAGGCAATCTCAATTTCTTCTATTGCTCTGCCACATATTCTTCTAAGAACTTGTATCTCTGCTTAAAATTCTTACTTTAGAGAGATGACAGATTCATTAATATTTTGTATTTTGTAGTAGTATATTTGGTTACAGTTTCCATCTGCATTGTGATAGTACTTTTCTAAGGAGTATTCTGTCTTTGCCATTTGCCTTTCTTCCTCTTCCCCCTCCCCCGTTTTATGATGTTTGCATGGCTCCTGAGTTTTTAAAAATTATTCATCTTTTAATACTGTGATTTCTTCCTGTATCAACCATCTTCAGAAGTTTGTGAGGAAGGAGCCAGGCCATGTTCTGAGATGGTAAAAATAATCTTTTCAGACAGGGTTGAATGTGATTAGATGCTTTAAACTCTCATATTCCTAATGTATGCAGATTGACAATGAAAGTTTTCAGTAGGCACCCTCTCTCCCCTACACACCTCTCTATGTGCTGCAGTCCAAACAGTCTTACATGATTATTCTGATGGCCTTGACTATCTGCATTATTACAGCTTCACAATGTCCAAGCTCATGCATCTGTTGTTACTCCATGCTGGAGCGTAGTCACACTCTGAGATGCGCTCCACTTTGTCTCAGGTTAGCTGCCTCAGGCATCCTCTCTTGCAATCCTCTCGGCCCCTCCAAGGCCTCACTGTGTTAAGAAGCTCTTCTTCTTACACAGCATCTTTTTAAGGTGGGGCTGGTTTTAAATGTAACATTTGCATTTTCCCTTACTCTTCTAACAGCTTTTTTGTGATTTCCAAAAGAAATAAAAAAGAGACAGCATTATTATTTTTACTAGTTTATGAAAATGGATGTTAAAAAAGAAAAATGTTTGATAAGCACACAGAAGCTAGAACTAGGGAAACTAGTCTTCTTATATATTTTTAAGAAGCATAAAGGGATTTTTTAGGCAATTTGAAAAGTATACACTCCAAGAAACCAGAGTATGGGTCTGCAAGAGAGAAGCACACTATTCTCGGGAGCTTGGAATAGTTACCATTTCGGTAGTGGGAAGTTGTGAATCTATAGAAAGTATGGGCTAGGTTTACAGGAAAAGGTAATGGCCCACCAACAGGTAGAAAGGTAATGGCTCATTTTACAGGTAAAAGGCAGGGCCCAGTCTACATTTTTTTTTAAGATGGGTGATATAAAATGTTTTGCCTAAAAAACTTCTTTGAAATCTTTGAATCATTTCTCTTAAGGTATTATAAACTAAGCTAACTTATAGACATAGTATCTTAAATGGATCTCGGATGTAATGGTAGACCCCTTATCTGTAATTCAGATTTTTGCGACACTTCATTCATTCACTCATTCTCTAAGCATTTGGGGACTGGTTAGTACAGCTGTAGGACAGTTTTGTGAGGTGTAGAGAACAGAAATTAATCTTGTCTCAAGGAGCTCCTAATACAGTAAGGAGATAGAAACGGAGGGCAATTTTCCAAATATGGCAGTGTGGATGAGAGTCAAACAAATGTTTTCACAATGTGTTCTACCTGGAGTTAGGGGGAAGAAAGTTGCTCAACTCAGAAGCCTCCTGTTTCTAAGAAGCAGGGCCAAAATGGTTCAAATGTATTTGTTTGAATCTGCAGTGTTTATAAAGTAACAAAAATTACTTTTTGGGATTTAGATTTGATTCAAATGACTGAAAAAACAGGAACTTTTATGGGTGTGCACAAGTGTGTGTGTGTGTGTGTGTGTGTAGTTTAGTTACTTCAGAACACCCAGCTTTCCTTCCTACTTTCTGAGATTCCTCATCCCCCACGCTGTCTGCAGAGCAGTCAAGAGGTGCATTACTTGGCCTTTTTCCATAGAAGACCAGGCATTCAGTACCTGCCATGGTTTGGATCAGTGTCTCCCTTCGGTATATTGAAGGCGTAGCCACCAGCCTGTGGCATTATCGGGTGATGGTGAAGCTTTAGAAGGTGGGGCCTAGGAGAAGAAGTGCTCTTAAAGTGAAAATTGGGAATGCAGACCCCTTTCATCTGTCTCTCTTTGCTTCTCAGTTGCCATGAGGTAAATAGACCTCCTCTGTCACACACTCCAACCATGATGTTCTGTGCTGTCACAGACCCAAAGCAAGAGAGCCAAGTGACCATGGAATGAAGCCTCTGGAACCTTTAAGCCAAAATAAACCTTTCACCTTATTGAGTTTATAATCTCAGGTATTTCGTTACAGCAACACAAAGCTGACTAACCTTTGTCAGTTTACATTTTGAGTCAGTCCCCTGGGTCTGGTGACCATCACAATAAAATTGTTTGGCCTGGTTAATTTAGACTATGGCCTCAGAGCTGCCAATGCAAAAGATTTTCTCTCTAAATGCTTTCTTCCCTTTGTATTCAGTCCAAAAAGCTTTTTATAAATGAGAGTCTAAGGTGACCTTTTAATAAAGGAATTGGCAGAAAAAAGGAAAGGGTGACTCAGAGTCATGTGTATTCTGGTTTACTGATGGACTCAGAGAACTGTGCTGGCGTAAAATGAGATCGGGGAGTTGAAATGTTCCTTAGAAGCCAGTGGTATAATGACAAAGGGAGAAGAAATAACTTATATAAAGGAAAAAAAGAATTTAAGGTAATAAATATCAAGTTGTAACAAAGGCCAGGTTAACACAATGGCAATTTTTAAAACTTCAAATAAAGTGGTTACTTTTACAACTAATGTGATCTTCATTTAACACCAAGTCCTCTAAGATTCTGATGGCAGTAAATGCATTCAAAGATGCCTGACATTATTAGAGATTAGGAAAAATGAAAGCCACACAATTACTAATGCTTTCCAGAATGACTAAAAACAAACAATACCATACACTGCTGAGGCTGTGGAGCAGCTAGACCCCCCTCACACATGGATGTTAATAACACAAAATGTCCAGTCACTGTGGAAAACAATTTGACAGCTTCATTAAATTTAAACAGTTACTCATTGTATGACTCCTGTAATTCTACTCCTAAATTTCACCCAACTGAGATTACTACATATGTCTGAAGACCTATATATGAACATTTATAGCAGCTGTATCATAACCACCTCAAACTAAAAATTGTTCAAAACGTGAATGGAAAAACATAGTGGTATATCTCTGCACTGAGATACTATGAGGCAATGAAAAGGAACAAACCTTTGAGAAATTCAACAAGACAAGTGAATCTCATCATGCTAAGTGAAAGAAGTCAAATGCTAAGGCTACTTAATTTACATTATCAGTCTGGAAAAGGCAAAACAACAGGACAGAACCAGATTCATGGCTACCAGGAGCTGGAGGGAGGTAGAGTGGACATTTACTACAAAGAGATATGAAAACACTTGGCGGGGGGGCGGTGTGACAGAAATAGTCTCTATTTTGATCATGACAGCGCTTAAACAATTAAATTCATTTGTCATCAAAATTCATCAAACAATATTTTGGAAAAAGATCTTACCCTATCATACCCGACTTTAAAAAATTAGTTTTTCTAACACCAAAAGCATAAACAGCAAAAGTAAAAGGAGATAAATTAAAATATATCAAAATTAAAAGCATCTATAAATCAAACGATACAACAAGAGAAAAGTCAACCTAGAGAATGGAAGAAAAATATTTGCAAAATTGGTAAGTTGCTAATATCTAGAATATACAAAGTACTACAACTCAACAAGAACCACAGATGACCCACATGATCCACCACAAGAACTGGAAAGTTATTTCTTAGAAATTTCTTCAAAGAAGATACAGAGATGGCCCACAAGAATATGAAGAGATGCTCAACATCACTATTACAGAAATCAAAATTAAAATGCAATATAATTCACACCCATTAGAATGGTTACTATAAAATGGCGGAGGGGGGAGGAAATAGATGTCAGTGAGAAAATGTGGAGAAATTGGAAGTCTTATGCACTGTTAGTGGGAATGTAAAATGGTGCAATTGCTATGGAAAACAGTAAGGAAGTTCCTCAAAAAAATTAAAAATAGAATTAGCATACAATCCTGTAATTCCAGTGCTGGATATACACCCAAAATAAAGCAAAGTTTGCAAGAAATCTGTGTATATTCATATTCAAACCAACACTATCCACAATAGTCACGAAAGGGAAGCAACTCAAGTGTCCAGAGTCAGATGAGTAGTTGAGTAAATATGGTATATGCATGCAGTGGAATACTATTCAGACTTAACAAGAAGGGATTTCTGTCATAGGAGGCAACATAGATGAACCTTAAGGACGTCGTGCTAAGAAAAATAAGCTAGTCTTAAAAAGACAGATATTGTATGATTCCACTTACATGAGGTTCTTAGAGTAATCAAAATCTGAGAGACAGAAAGTAAAATGGTGACTGCCAGGGGCTGGTGAAGAGGAAAGGATGAGATGTTGTTGAATGCATGAACGCACAGAATTTCTGCTTTGCATGATTAAAGAGTTCTGGAGACTGGGGACACAATGTGAATATACCTAATACTCCTGAACTGTTCATTTAAAAAGGTTCAAGATGGTAAATTTTATACTATGCATAATTTTACCACAGTGTTTTAGAAAGTTCCTGTTACAGAACAGTAATACAGTTCTGACCTGGCCCTGCCACTTTTTAGCTGGATGACAGTGGGAAGTCTCTTTCCTTTTCTAAACCTCAGCTTCCTTCGGTGAAACAGGGATGGTAATTCTCAGTAACAAATTTAAGGGCTAACCTCAGTCACGTATATGGAAACACTTTGCTTCTCCTTATACAAAAACATCAGCTGTTGAAGAAAATGATGGCTGGGGGTGTGTCAACAGAGTCACTGAAGTTGGTACAACTAGTCAGTGCTAGTTAAAGATACACTGTTAAAATTTAGGTCTCCCAGCTCTTTGATGTCTCCCTTACCTCTCTGAGCAAGAGTTCTTAATGATACCAGTAGCCAAGTTCTTCCACCCTGAGCTTATCAAGAGGAAACATCTCACGAACATTGGTCCTCACTGAGCCTGGTGGGCATTACCTTTTGTTTCTTTCTCTTAATACATGATGCTTACATTCACTGGGGAGAGTTGGTCCATGTACATCATACATTTTAATTATTTTTTCAATGTCTACCATTACCCCCAAGCACTCACCTGATGAAGGTGGGATACAGCTCAGCGTTCACCAGGCAGATCATTTGCAACACAATTGTGATTCCCATCCGGCCCACACAAGCCACTGTGATTTGTAGCCAGCGCAGACCTGCAAAGGGGCACTAGGAGAGTGATCACCATAGGACCTTGCTCCCCGAGGCGCAGCGAGAAGCACTCAGGGTTGTGCTTGGACAATTAAGGTTGAAAGAGCCTAAGAGGTTTTTCTCTCTAACCCTTTCTTTTCTGGATAAATAAACTGAGTCCCCAAAGATCTGGGGCTCTGGCAAGGCTCCCTTGTGCAGAAGAAAGAATAAGCTTTTTATTTTTTGGTGGGGAGGGTTGGTACTGGACATGGAACCAAAGGCCTCTGCACTCACTGAGTTACGTGCTCCACCCTTTTATAATTCTTGAGACAGGGCCTTGCTAAGTCACTAAGTTGCACAAGCAGGGCTCAAACTTTTGATCTTTCTGCCTCAGCCTCTCAGGAAATAATGAACTTTTTAAAACTCTGCTCTGCCTCCTGCCAGCTATACAGACATAGAGAAGCTGTCTACTTCTTTGTGCCTTGGTTTGCTAAACTATCAAATGATAATAATCATACCCAGCTTACAGGGTGTTATGAAACTTAGAAATGATACGTGCCCAAAGACCCCTAGGATCACAGACTTTAAAAGCTGGTGTTTTAACTATGATACAATTGTGTGACTTCCAGCACAGTGCCTGACACAGAGGAGATATGATAACAAACACAGGTCCCTTCTGCAGTAGTCCCTGAACTAATCCTCAATCTAATGTTCATTTCCAACAAAACACCAGAGTCTCAGAGAGGGAGGATCAGGAAGTGAGGCCTCCAACAGGCCGCTGTTAGGGTCTTAACTAGTGGGGATCCCAAGCAACACTGTCCCTGTGGGCATTGCTGGAAGGAATGAGTGACAGCAGCAGAATGTGAAAAGGACTGGGGGCAGGGCTATGCTGTGTGCAGGAGCAGTGTAGGTAGGGGACACTGCAATGCCTGAACTCTGCCTGTCAGAGCCCCCTGCTCAGCCCTTGGCACTGTCCTTCCCAGCATCAGTGCTCTTTTTTTCTGAAATCCGTCATTTGTGACATCTTCCCCACAAGTCCAAAAACAGGAGATTGGGGACAAAACAGGGGAAAATCTATTCCAGAACCACTCTGCCTCTTCACGTCTGCTTTGTCCTCTCCTACTGAGCTTTCTTGTCTCTTCCCCCAGTTTAATTCCAGCCCAGTTCTGGAGAATACAGATATCACAGGTCATTTTACATGGTCCCTTGCATATATACCTGCCAAAATGACTCATTAAGCCAACAAGTGCAAAGCCCAAGCAATCAAAAAGGAGAAAAAAGCAAATCTGCCCTGTATTTACTGAACATTTCCAAAGGTAACAAGAGTGAAAGTCAATTATGTACCCAAATGAAAACTAACATCTGCTTTACATTTACACGTGGCTTGGATTATCTTGGGTCATAAGAATTACAAAGTAGCCTACACATCTACCAAAAGGCTGGTATTAGAAAGACTTGCCATACTAAGTGTTGGTGAGGCCATAGAAATACTAATGTGTCACTGGAAAAAGTGGGATACAAAACGACCCAGCTCCTCTGGAAAAACCATCAGTCAGTGTCTATTGAAGCTAAACCTTTAAAAAAAATTAAATTAAGTTAAAAAAACAAAGCCAAATTTATGTGCCCCCAGGACCCAGCAGGTACACTCATGTACAGGTACCCAAGGGAGGCAAGAATGTGAGGTTACCAAAGACACATACAGGATGTAACCCACAGCTTTACGCATAATAAACTCCAGGTACAGCAGAAAGGATATTGCAATGGAATGGGCATGCAGAGTGATATTCACTGGAGACCACACAATAATTCTTTTTAAAGAAATTAACTTCATTCTTATTGGACAATGTGTGTAAACTTCACAGGTATGATGATGAGACACAAAAAGAAAGAGAACATTTGGAATGGGTCCATTCATGTGCAGTTCAGGGGCAAGCAGGACTGAATCATAGAAAGAGTTAGAGGAGCTGTGCTTGGGGACAGGCATTGATTCTGAAGGGGCAAAAGGGGACATCTGAGGTGATGGAACTGTCCTGTCTTCCCTTCATGCTATCCAAGTAGTTACATGTGTCAAAACTCAATGAGTCACACACTCATAACTTGCTCACTATGTTTCTTATACCTCAGTTTAAAATTTTAAATAGCCAGGCATGGTACTGCACACCTGTAATCACAGCACTCTGGGAATCTAAGGCAGTTCAAGCCCAGCCTGGGCAACTTAGCAACTTTAGCAACACCCTCTCTCAAAATAAAAATTTCAGAAAAGAAGGATGGGGATGTAGCTCAGTGTGAAGACCCTGGGTTCAATCCTCAGTACTGAAAAAAAAAATTGTAAATGAAGGTGACACTATGTCTTTGTTCGTGTACCAGAAACCTTATTGATGAAAACTGAAATAAGTTACAACATTTTTCCCACAATTCGATTTCCTGGAGAATGATGAAGATGGATAACTCACCATGTGGAATAAAAATCATGATTAAACAGGCTGCTCCTGCCATGAGACTGGACAGAGCCAGAGGACCGATGCGGCCAACTCGGTCAATGGTGACAAGGATGATGAAGGCTGCAGGGAATTCAACCAGTGAGGAGTAAAAGAAATCCAGGTAGTGGTTCTCGCTGGTGGCCCCAACATGCAAGATGAGACCCTGGTAGAGCACTGCGCAGGAGAACCTGAGCCAGGAAGAGAATGTGGGTCAGAGGCCGGGGAGCGGGGCAGGGAGCAGAACCAGGAGTGAAAGATACACAATGTCCTGGAGCAGTACAAAAGGGGAGTGGCTGAGAATCAGGGAGGGGAGGTCCCAGAAGGAGCCCTGATGAGAAATTTCTTCCACAGAGGTGAGAGTATGCCTCAGAGGACAACCCCAAAGGATCCTGGAGATGAAAAGCAAGGGTTGCTGCTGTTCACTGCACTCTTAAGTGTCAGGCACTTGGCAGGTGTCATCCTCTGGGTGCCAACAGGGACCAAGGAGGTGAGCAGGAGAAGGCAGTAGGTGAGTGAGCAGGAGTAGGTACAGGCTGCTTTTTAAGGGCTGTGTGATCTTTAGGAAGTTAACTAGCCTCTCTCTTACTTCCCTCATCCATAACCTAGATAATAATAGTACATATCACGCTGGTTTGTCTTAAGTATTCATTGAGATAATGGACGATTATGGTTCCAGCACATAGTATGCACCCAGTAAAGATAAGCTGGTATGGACTTCATTATCATTTTTCTACAGAGCACGGCAGAATGAGACGTTGGCCAAGTCTCTCTGACCCCATGGTGGTGTCCTCCACCAGACAGTGCTGTCTTTAACTGGAACTATTTACTTACTTCATTCTTTGACTGCACCGTCCTCCATTTGAGGAAGCATAGCAATGTTACAGAATATGACACACAGACTCAAATCACCTCAGTCAACTAAAAGCAAATGCTGGGCTTGGGTGTGCATGGCTGTGATCCCAGCACTCTGGGAGGCTGAGGCAGGAGGATAGCAAGTTCCAGCCCAGCCAGGGCAACTTAGCAAAGCCCTGTCTCAAAATAATAAGGGGATGGGGATAGGGATATACCTCAGTGTGAAGCCCCTGGATTAATCCTCAGCTATACAGAAACAAATTTTAGAAATTCCTGGACTGAGGGTATAGCTTCCCCAGCATGCATAGGTCCTGGGTTCAATTCTCAGCACTCCCCCACACCAAAAAAAAAAGAGTGTTCTGTGTATCTCTTTTGGGGACATGATACTCTATTATTTTGGAAGCTACAAACATCTCATAATCATATTAGTATTTACCTTTCATGATGAGATTTTGGTGAATAAGGAATTACTGCCCACACCTGTAATGCCAGCACTTGGGAAGCTGAGGCAGGAGGATTGCCATGAGTTTGAGGCCAGCCTAAACTACATAGTGAATTCAAGGCCACTCTAAACTACACAGTGAGATCCTGTCTCAACAAAAAAAGAAAAAAAAATGATTTGGCTATTGATTAGCCCCAAAATTGAGATTGCATAGGGTGTCCCTAATTAACAGATCCCTTGTTTTGTAAACCCTCAGCTAGGGAATCCTGGCATGCTTTAGTTTTCAGTCCCAAGTCACTGCTGACTGGACAAAAGGGACAGGCGACCAGGTTTTTTTCTTGGCACATAAGAAAGATACGTGCCAAGTCTCAGTGAGTTTACATAAGTCTGAGTAGTGCTGCCCCTTCCAAGCCATTTAGTCAGTTAAATGGAAACATGAAGAAGAGATTGACTTAAGAGAAAAGAATGCATAACTTTGATGTTCCTGGCAACAAATCAACTCACAAATATGCAGGCTACCACCTTTCTGCATAAATCATGAATTGCACATATGTATTATGAAAAAAATAACATTCATGATCTTGAGCCTTTCCTATATCTATATTGGACACTCTTCCAAGCCCCTCACGCTCATATCTCCCAACATGCCTGTGAGCTAGATACCATATCTCTCCCCTGCTGATGAGGACACTGAATCACAGAGAGATGACAGCACTTTCCAAAGGTCACTGCAAGAAGTGTTGAGCAGGTCTTTTGGGTTACAGGAACAAGAAGCAGCAGGTGGAGGGAGAGGGTGGACAGAAGGAGGTGTCCAGGGCCAGTTCACATAAAGTCTTGCAGGCCACAGAAGGGAACTGGGTTTATTCTCTGTGAAGTTGTGGACAGGGAGGGACAGACTTTGCCTGCCTCGTGAGCTCAGCCTGGAGGCAGCAGTGCACACGGAGAAACCACCTTGGAGGCTTCTGCAGTAATGCGGGCTGGAGAAATCACCTTACAGGGAACAAAGTGATGTGATGAGAAGCAGCAGATTCTGAGACATTTTCAACACTGAGCTGATAGGACTTACTGAAGGATCAGTAAGAGAACAGAAGACGAATAGGAGAACAGAAGAGTGAAAAATGCCCTCTTGGGAGGAGTGTGTCAGGGAGGAGAAGGAAAACAAGCCTTACAGGAAGGTGAGCAATCATTTCTCTTTGCAGTAGTGGCCTCAGGTCCTCCATGGAGATGTTGCTGGGCCAAACAGTTTCCATAGAAAGCCACCACCTGCATGAAGGGTTTGTAAAGGGTTGTCCTGTGGCAGAGTACAGGACTCTGGTGCAAATGCAGGCACGGGGTGGGTAACTGGTGAAGCAGGACAAGGCACAGCAATCCTGGTACCTAAAGAACTTGGATGGATTCTGTGCAACAGTAGTTATTCATTCAACTGTCAGCAAATATTTATTGAGGGTCCATTCTGCACCTGGCACCATCCTCCCAGTTCACCTCTATTCTAATGAACTTTATGTGCTGGCGTAAACACCTATCCCTAGGAAGCAGAGCTGATATCCTTGGGGGAGGCACAGGAACCAGCAGGCAAATCCACTGAGTGTTGGGAGAGTCATTTAAGAATAGCTTTGTTCTGATGACACAGTCTATATGGAGGAGTTGACCAACTCTCCTGAGGGAACAGGATAGGGATTCCTTAGGAGGGTACAGACAGCTGGGGTGAGAAAGGGTACAGGTGAAACCGTACTGCTTAGGAGATTTCCAGTCAATGGACTGAGGATGCACGGATACCGCCAGTGACTTCATCAGGTCTTTGGATTAAGAAAGGAGATTTCCAGGCGGCATGGGGACATTAAGTCAAGGCATGGCTCTTTCCGACCATGTTACTGTTGACCTTTCACAGGTAACAAATTACCACTGAAATAAGCCTTTCCCCAGTATTCTATCCTTAAGCGAGAAATAAAATGTTTTAGCACTCTATGAGCACTCAAGAGCAGTACTAAAATTCCTCTACATTTGTAGACTTTGATTTGCACCCATGTTAGGCAGTACATGGGCCCAGCATGTGCCAGTGTTCAGGGAGGGGCCCCTCACCACGGGTAGATGGGAACCAAGGGGTGGTAGCATTTAGGGTGAGCCCCTCACCCAGGCACATCAGAAGGAAGGCTTGGGGGCACTCAGGGAAGGTCCCTCACCACAGGTACATCAGGATCAATGTGTGCTTCCGCAAGGTCGGCGAGCGGAACAGATCCGTGACTGACGGGCTCAGTTTTTCCATCCCATCCTCCTCGACAGAGAGCATCTGAGAGGGCGTGAGATCAACACCTCAGTGTATTGTGAAGGACAGTGCCTCGGGGAGAAGCCCCAGATGGGCCATGGCCACCACAAGGCTTCACAGCCATAGGTGAGCAGGACTCCTCTGTTTCCAGCCGCAGCCCCCGAGACATTTCCAAATCACACCCCACCCCATGACCTGAGGCCCCATCCTGGCTCTGTCACCTTTAAATCAGTAACAGGTGGTTTCCCATTCTTCTGGGCGATGTGCTCCATGATCTTCACGGCTTGGGTGTTTCTCTTCTGTGATAACAACCATCGAGGTGACTCGGGGACACACCTGTGGACACAGGTCATCACCAGAAGGCATCTTCCCCAGAAGTCACCTGATATTCAACCGAACCAGTGCTCGGTTGTGCAGAGCCTGGGACTTACTCCTCAAGCAGATTGTGAACAAGATCCAAGTTCATTATGACCTGGCCTGGAGGCCCTCACAAAAGCTCTCTGAGTCACTCATGCTCAGGGCCACCTGTTAAACCTTACAGAGAAGAGGAAAATACAGCTTCCTGTGTTGTCTTCTTTCGATGGAGCAGGAGTCCATCTTTCCTGAAAGCTGGCAGTCCCTGTCCCCCTGAAAACACACCCACACAGAGTAGATGCTGCAGATACCTCCCCCATTCTCACAACATCCCCCAAGTGAAACACAATATATTCACTTCCTGTTAAAATCAGACACCATGCTGTCTATTTCAAATGAGGCAGGGATTTTGCAACTTAAGAGACTGGGGCTCTGGCACAAGCATCTTCTGGAAACTCAGACCTGGCCTAAGTGTCCTTTCTTAGGTGACCCCTCTGTTTCACAGGGAGGGGCAGGCTCCTCCTGAACTTCTAGGCTGTAAATATGCACACTAGAAGCTGGCTTTCCTTCAGACAGCCCGAGTCTACCTTAGTGTCACCTACAGGTAATGTTTGCCCCAATATAATTATGGCAAAAGGTACATGGCTAAGATATTTCTCTCTGCTGCTACCTCCTCCAGCTGCAATAAAATTTATCTGTGGAGTTGCTTATCCCCTCAAACTCCACAAAGAGCTAACAGCTATTAAGATTAACACCCCCATTGGATGATTCTGTTCTATAATGGCTCCAAGTGCACAGTCTCCAAAGAGTATGAGAAGCCCTTTCACTCATAAATTCATTCAACCAAGTACCAAATGTGGGCTAAATGAGGAATATATCTGAGTCTTGTTAATAATAGCAATATTATCCTAAAAATGAGCTGGGTGGAGAGAAGGCAGAAGGGAGAGAGAGAAGAGAGAAGAGAGGGAGAGAATTAAGTAGGCCACAAAGTGAGAATATCTGACTTTCAGCACTGGGGAGACTCTGGGGAAGGTAGGAGGTGGTGGCCAGTGTGGTAAAACAACCCCACTTGAACCTCATCCCTGTATTGGACACATTACATAGATTATCTCCAAGATTTCCCAAGGTCATGGGCAACACCTAGAAAACTGCTTCTTGTACTCCGGCATGAGGCTGACCCACCGAGGCCAGTCTGTTTCTGGAAGATGCACATTTCAGGCTTTGGGGTGGACAGCCTACCTCTGTGATCCATAAGGTTTTGTCCAACTTCTAGTAAAACTTGTGTCTAGGCAGGTGGCACATGCTAATCTGAACAGGCTGTGTCTGAGGTGCGCCCCACATCAGGAAGGTCTCTGGGCAGCATCAGATTGGCCCAAGGGCAGGCCTGGCTTTGGAAGCAGCTCTGTGCACATGTGTATGCACACCAAGGCCCCTTGAGGTGGCTGACTTGTGGCACAGGCCCCACCCCCTCCCACTGACCCTGGTCCCATGAGCAGCAAGCAGGGAGCAGAAAGGTAGTATTACCAGTAGTAGAGCAGGAAGAGACAGGTGGGCAGAGACACAGCCAGCTGGAGCCAGCGCCAGTGTGGAATGGCGTAGGCCACCCCGGCAAGCACCACCAGCCCCACCGTGAAGGCCACCTGGTACAGGATTGCCACTGTCCTTCTGTAGCCTGAGCCAACAAATTCTGTGACTGAAACAGAGACATAGTCACCATGCATCTCCCAGAAGATGCGAGGTCCCAGGAGGGATGCACACTCATCTGTCCTCTGTCCCCACCACTGCCCAGCCCAGCTACCCATACTCACTTTTACTCGTCCTCTGTTTCTCCCCTAGACCACACCTGCTGCCATCTGGCTCCCCCATTGAAGACACAGGAGGCCTCATTCTGACAGATGGCAGGCAGGCCACGTAATGGACACATACAAGTGATCAAAAAGTACAGTGAGTGCTTCCATTAAAAATGATAGTAAAAGACACATTGCCAAGAACATTAGGATATGTATGTTTAAAGCAAAAAGGACTATTTTGAGTATTCTGAGGGGAATTAATGGCAATGACTTTTACTGTTAAAAAATTTCTTAAATATTCACCATATTTTGTGATCACCCTGCATTGAGCAACCACAGACAGCAATTTCTCTCAAATAAAAACATTATAGTGTGTCCTCATCTGCCTTAGTCACTCGGTCTGGTAACATGTGACTTCAAGATCTTTTCCAAAGCCAGAAGGACTGTGAAAGATAAATGTTTTGAATAAATTCAAGAGATTGAGGCAGCCAGGACAGCACAACTAAAGATGCCTGTGAAATAGGACTTCCAGAACTGCTTTAGAAAGTGGCAAGAATGGTGGGATAAGTGTGTTCAAAGTGAGGGGAAGTATTTTGAGGAGGATTCGTGACAATGTGTCTTTTACTGTCATAAAGTTTTAAATTTAAACAGCCCCCATAGTCATTGATCATATCCTACAAATCATATGCTGTTAGAATGTGCTCCATTCTGTGGGGGAACCAAAGCTTGGATCAGGTAAGGAAATCAAGAGCATGGCGGGTAGGGGGGCTGTAGCTCCACAGGGCTGGTGGGGCAAAGGGATGGAAGGGAGCTAAGATTGAGGCAACAGGGAGTCAGCTTTCCAGGTGACGGGAACTGTGTGCCAGGTGGGGGGACTGTAAGGCGGCCCATGTGGCCGGAGGGGTGAACTACAAAGGCAGGTGAGTGGTATTGAGTTCAGAGAGGCAACAGGGTCATGACCCTGTAGGGATTAGAGCACATTATGAAAACTTTGTCTTCTCCCATATGAAAGAGAGCCTCTGTGGGCGGAGGAGAGCCACCTGCCACTTTCTGCTTCCAAAGGTTCACTTTGCTGCTGAGTCAAGAGCCCGCTTCGGATGCATCTGGAAGGCATTGGTAGGGACTTGGACCTACCAATTTGGGGGTGAAGCATTGGTAGGGACTTGGACCAGCAGAGGTCATGGAAAGGGTGGGATTCTGTGGGTTTTGGAAAATAAAGCTAAGAGCAAGATTTACTGCCGGATTGGAGATGGGGTGTAAAGGAAAGAGGGTGGTGGGTGATGTCGAGTTCAAAGTGCTCAGCCCAAGCGTCCGGCAGAGGGCTCTGTCCTCATCTGGGACCTGCTGGTAGAACAGGTTTCTCAAGGCAGAAATGTGGTTTCCCTTGGCCCCTGTAAACTGCTATCAGAGAGCCAAGTGATCGGACAGTTTTCTCACAAATGACCAGTAATGCTGTTTCTTTTCTCTTCTCAAAAAAGCAAAAATGTAGCTTCTCCTCCCTGCTCTGATGTGCCCAGTTCACAGACTTGGGAAAGTATGCATAACTCTCTCGCGCTACTTTTCTCCAGAAAGGGAGTTTTTGGATATTTGGTTCTTACCATACATACAGTGTGAAGGAAGAAGAAGACTAATACATAGGCTACTCATGCATTACACCTCAACTTTTTAAAAAATCATGGTGTCTACCTCTTCTCTTATTTCCACTTTTGTTCTCTCTCCTAGGTCTGGGATATCATTCAAACTGACTGAGATTTTTTTTAATATCTTTGAAGAAGTGTCTGGTGCTTTCATACTTAAAAAGTTGAAATACTCTCCCAGTGTCTCCATGTCCCCCACTACCTCCTGACTCTCCTACTCGGTATTGTGAAAAGGAGGTCACACCTGCCCCATCCAGACCTTGGCCACACACCTACAATTAACTATCACATTTTCTTTTCTTTTTTCTTTCCCTCCTTCCTTCCTTTTTTCCTTCTTTCTTTTCAAGTATGAGAGTTAAACCCAGGACTTTTGTACTGAGCTCCGTCCCCAGCCCTTTGTGTTTTTTTATTTTGAGACAATCTTGCTAAGTTACTAAGTTGTGCACACTGGGCTCAAAGTTGTGATCCTCCTGCCTCAGTCTCCTGGAGTGCCAATATCACAGGTGTGTGCCACCACACCTGACTGACTATCCCCATTTCTGTGGACACTGCGAACCTCCCTGTCCCCTAAAGCCCCACCTCCATGTTCAGCTTGTCCCCTCTGACTGTGCCACCTGACCTCGGTCCTGCATTCATCCAGGAAACCTCAGCCCCACGTGTAATTACTCAGGGTGTAGCCAGACATCCAGCTGCCCTTGCTGACCATTCCCTGCATCAGGCGGAAGAGAAGCATGGATGTGTAGTCTGGAGCCACTGCCGTCAGCACACCCGACACAGCAGTGACCAGGGAGGTCCCCAGGAGACACAGCTTACGGCCAAACCTGCAGAGAGAAGGAGGCAAGAGCAGGGAGTGAGAGTCAGATATGTCCATCCCCACTGGCCCCCAACACCACTGTCATGTGGGTACAAGGCTACTCCACCACATCTCCAAACGGAAGCCCCTGTTTCCTCCAAAGTCCTTCCCTACAAATAGCTGTGACACAAGCTGCTCCCACCCCACCTGTCCCTTCCCAAAATGGCCCTGCTCCCCAAAATGTGCCTTTTGTCTCCAGTCTCTGTGCCCCACCCCACTGTACAACCTGTGTTTTGTATTTGCCTCTGCCCTGCAGCCCACAGCAGTCCCAACAGAGGCTACCATGTCTCACCTCCACCACCTTCTGCAATGAAGTCCCACCCACCACGTTCTCCACCCCTGACCCAGATCCTGGGGTCCTCAAGCATGGAAGGTGTGTTTCACTTGCTTGGCCTTGACATACCTGTCTGCAATGTAGCCAATGCCCAGGGAGCCGAGGAAGAAGCCCAAGTTCACGGAGGACTGAAATAGGTCCACCTTCCAGGCATCTGCACACACCAAGTTAAACTGCCAGCCACACCATGTCGGGAGGGGGCGGGAACACAGACTGCGTATTAGCAGGGACCCCATGCTTCTTTCCTCCCTTGGACAAGGCAAACACTTGACATAAAACTTGGTCTCTCCCAGCATTTTCACCTGCTTTTATTACATTTTCCTGAGACACAAATTAAGGTTGCTGGTAACTCTCAGGAAATAGAAACATATTTTTAACACCTTTGTGTCACCCTCTTTAGGTGTTAATTAAAGCAGCTGTTGTCAGGTGCTTTGTCAAAGGAAGCCGGCTGTCAAAGGAAGAAACATCTTCAGTGAAAGGAGCAAGAACATAGACATATCTTCTCAGAGGAGACATAGCTTCCAGGAAAGTTATCTAAAAACAAACGCAGCCGAGTACTTTCCCAAAAATGAATGCAGGCAAAGAACTATAACATGTTCTCCAGGGTTGGTCGAAGATCATTCATTAATAACATGTTAGTTAGTATGCATTTAATGAAATAAATTTTACAGGAACTGGAAACATTCTGTCATGACTGGTAGAGCTGTGAGTGCCAGGGGCAGGGGCAAATGCGACAGAGGGCGCATCTTGGAGGTAGCTGGCATGGGGGCCTGAAAGACAGGAAGAGACTCAGGGGTCCCTGCTCCAAGATTCAGGAGAGGGTTGGGGCCCCAGGGAGGAGACAGAGCAAAAGACAAGGGCATAGACTGTGAGAGTAGGGCCTCTTTAGCCTGGGTTTGGGGAAAGCAGAGGCCTGGAGGAAGCAGGCTACTCAGGCTGCCCTGGCATTAAGCACAGGGTGACACTAGCACATGCCCAAGCACACTGCAAGGCCTGTGCCAACCAAGGTCAGTTCTTTACAGCTGAACAAGGCAGACTGAAGATTCCAGGGGGACAGAAGTGTTGACAGGCTGGAGCTGGGGCCTCTCGCCCCCTGCCCGTTTTTGGCACAGCCTGTCCTGGGCTTCCTTCCCTTCCTGTCTCTCTGCACTGCTCTCTTTGCTTTGGATTCATGGTTCCACCTAACTAGGAGGATTTCAGGGTGTTATCTGGCTATCCCAGGTTCTGTGTCTCCAACTATCTCTGTGCAGTGTTCTCATTCATCCAGGACAATGTCCGATATATCACCAAAGTCACTGGGCCTCAGCCTGTCCCCTTCTTCACTGTTCTTCCAGTTTTTCATTCCAGTCTTTCAAGTCAGGGTCACCAGGTGTTGTTCTGTCCCTTTTTGTGAGGCCCAGGTTGCCACCTTGTCTGAGAATGGTGTGTGGAACCAAGCAGCTCCCTGAACAGGACATGCATCTCATTTCCGCCTTGCTTTCCACTGTCGACACCCATGGAGGACTAACTGTGCCCCCGCATGGCTTGCAACCCTTCTACGCCCTCTTGATCCCAAATTCAGCCCAGTCACTGAACTCCAGGCAGCGATGTGTACCCTGAGAAAACAGGTGTGACCCCACAGAGAAGCTGGGCTGCACAAGGCAGGGGAGGGGAGTGGAGGGGTCCCCTGGTCTCATTACTGCTTCTGCCAAGATTTCGCCAGGGCTGAGGCAACTCTTTCCAGTCCAGTATATAAAGCAATGGGACTAATGGTTGCCACCTTGCTTCATCCCAAGACTCACCCAGAGTCCTGGTTAAGTATCTGTTCGCAGTGGATTCTGTCTCAGTAGGTCATGAACTGGAATGCAGGCTACCCCTCGGACCAGGCAAGTTTGGGAAAAATGGACATGACCACCTTTTCACCTCTGCCCGAGACCTCACCTGCTTACTTAGCATTTGCAGTGGATGGAACCAGTGGCTCCCTAGCCTGGTACAGGGCTATGGCTGAGGCCATGGCAGTTACAGCAGAATCTCTACATGAAGGGAGTAAAAATCATCAAATATCACTTTTCTTCCACAGGGGGCTGCATGATTCCAATTGCTAAGCCTCAGAGAGGGAGGTTAAACTTGGTGTTGAAACAAGGGCATCCCTAACACAAGTTCCAATGTCCAAGGCAATGCTAAGTTAAAAATTAGTCCTGCACAAATAAATCACTACAGTTCATTCTCCAAGAGTAATCTTCAGTTTAGGGTAGGAGTAGGGCAAAGGATTTTTGAAAGCAGTTAGAAGGGAGAATGAAAGTAGAAGATAAGGGTCAAGGTTATAGCTCAAAGGCACAGCATCTGCCTGGCAAGCACGAGGTCATGAGTTCAATTCCCAGTACCAAAAAATAAGATAATAAAATGCAAGATGACATTTGTCCAGGAGCCCAGGACATTTGTTCAGGGTTGAATTTGGGACCAAGAAGGCCCTATCATCCTACTTCACCCCATGCTTCTATTTAGCTCTGAATATTGCCAAATTCATCCCACTATCTTTCAAACCCAACACAGTGGAAACTTTTTCTTCTGTAACCAACTCGCCCTCACTGGACCTGTCAAGAAGGGTTCCAGGACTCCCAAAACCTTCAACAAAGTACTTGCTCTTGGGGTCATAGGAAATTCCTTCTAAAACACTTTTCTACTTTTATATGTGTCCCCTCCTTTCCATTCCTGCTGCCACAGGTCACCACCTTTCCACCTCTCCACCTCTCCAGGCTGTTACTTCTCCTGGGTCCCACCCAGCACTCACTAGCTCCCTTGGCTTGTGCTCCCCCAGGTGAGAACTTTCAGCCACACTGGGTCCTCCTTCTCCCTATGTAATATCCGTACCTTTAATCATGACGCCTTTGTTCCCATGACAGCCATGTTGACTGACGTTTTTCACCCTCCCTCTCTTCTTGGCTGCCTCCTGCATCTTTTTACCTCTTGTAAGCCTCTACTCCCACCGCCACCCTGCTTCTGGACCATTCACCAGGTCCAGTTCAAATTGCCTTTCTTCTCTGCCTAGATAAGACCAAACTTTCATATGGCACTAAGGTAGGGTTGCCACATTTAGTAAACAAAAATATAAAGTGCCCATGTAAATTTGAATTTCAGATAAGCAAATTTTAGAGTAAGTATATTCCCATATAATATTTGTATTCATAAACCCAGGTCCAATTATCAGCATATAATATCATACAGTATCTGGGACATAATTAACCTTTTAAAATTGTATTTTCTGAAATTCAAACTTAACTGAGGATCCTGTTTGTTTCCTGGTGACTTAAGGATTCCATATTTTGACCCCAAAGTCAACATTCTCCTCCCTTCTGATGCCTCTAGAGGTCCCTGAATGTGAATCATCTTAACAACTCCTGACAAGAGCAGAAGCTCAGTATCCCTGAGCCTGGGCCTGGACCTGGGATTTACTTCCTCTCCCCATCTGTTCCCTCTCCTTGCTGGTCAAAATACATGTGGGATTCAGTTCAAATGCACCTCCTCCAGGAAGACACCCACCATCAGCTTATCTGAAAGCTGCCACTCCATGCTCTGCTCACAGCATCACCATGCGGCTTCAGGCTGCCATTAAGTAAATTCTGGTCTCTCTCACTATTCCTCCTCTCTCACTGCAAGACTGAAGGCTCCTGGAGGGGACTTTGCAGCCTTTTTCTCTGTCCCCTCACAGGATCACCCCCAGTGGTAGGACAGAGAGGGAGCTGGGTGACTGGATAGATGAATGGTTGCCTCGGATCATCCCCAACAGTGGATCCCTCATTCCCAGAGAATAAGTGCGCCCCAAGCTTGGCCCACATCTAGATCCCCACAGAGCTGGGCATTCCTGGAAGGTGAGTCTGTTGTTATTCATTATTGGAGGATTCCACGGAGACCAGCTGTCCATTCACAGCATGTAAAGCCAGGGGTCCCAGAGCCTTCCCTGCCTAGCGAACAGTTAGATTGCTGCTGCTCAGGCTGAGGGAACACTGGACATTTCCGGTGACAGTCCTAGATGTGTCGACCCTGAAGCCACTAAGGGAAGGAGAGAAGGGAGGAAGGAGGCCTGAGCCTGGCACCTGCCAAGTACGCTGTAATAGGAACTTTCCTTATTTTCAGAAGCCAGGGACTTACTCTATGTCCACCCTATTCCTTAAACACCCACATCATCCAAAATGCAAAGCCCGGTCTTACCTCAGTGACGATGGAGGAGCCAGGCATGTCATACACCCAGCCGTGCTGACAGGGGCCCAGTGGCAGGCCGCTCCTGCTGTCAGCCAGGCTGGACAGAGGGTCTGTGCAGCTAAGGGTGCTCTGGTTCCAGTCCACCTCATACTGCATGCACTGGCGGATGAAGGTTTCATTCTCAGCCCCCAGGCCTGGAACTGTATAGTTGAGTTCATCGGCCAGACTCCAGCCGCATCGCTGGCTCAGCTCACCCACCCCAGGGTTCCAGCACCAGTGGTCGGGGGTGAAACCCAGGAAGATAATGCCCACGTAGATGGGGGCTAAAGCAGCTGAGATCAGGCACAGGTTCAGAAAAACTTGCTTCTGGAACCAGCCAAACTCCCCAACCTGCTCCAGAACATCATCCACGGTGGGCATGTTTGGGCAGCACCCTCATCAACCTGGCCAGATGTGTTCTGGGCTACAGTGCCCACATTCAAGGTCTCATTTGAAGCTCTTTGGAATAGGGTGGTTTGAAATCAAGTTGTTGTCCAAGCATGATACATCAGGAAAGCAACCAACCAGAAATAACCTTTTACCCCATGGTGCCAGCACAGGGGCAAGGCTAGGAGGCACGAGGCTGGCTGATTGTTTTGTTTGCTTTGCTGGGAAGCTGAGGCCTGAGAGCAAATGAGTTCTTCCGCGCAACCAGAAGACAGTCTGTAACCACCTTCCATCTTTCAGGGACCTTCAGAAGAGAGGCTCTGATAAGGACTTTTTATAGTCTAGAAGAATCAAAAGTAGCAAACTTGCACAGCTTGATGGAGCAATAAGATACTGACTAGTTGCACAATAAAGAGGTTTTTATAACCTAGATGAATTAAAGGTAGCAAACCAACTATTCTGATAGCAGCTTATTTTTCCCGACAGAGTAGGGTCTATGCCCTTGCACAACTGGGCTTTGAGTGGACACAGTTTATCGCCTCTATGGACCTTGGTCCAGTCCACTGAGAAGGGTTTAGGATAAAAATTCATGGGAAAAAGGGAGGCAAAGGACCACACGCCACCCAGTGACTCTCCTAATGGAAATACCAGCTTGTGTTTTTGGAGCATGGATCCGAGATCCAGTCTGTCATCTAACTCATCCTCACCATGGCCTTTGAGATGGATGCTGTCATTGTTCTCATTCCACATCTGGGGAAATAGACACTGGGGAGGTAAAGTCTCTGTCACCATCCAGTGCTGCAGAACTTGAACCTGTCCCACTCCAGAGCAAGGGCCCGTGGCTGCCCTGGAGACACCTCACCAGCTCAGTTGCTGCCTTGTCCCTACACATTTCAGGTACTATCCTAGGCTCTGGGGCACAGAAATGGGAAGGTTCCCATTGTCAAGCAATTTACAGCCCAGAAGAGGAAATAGACTTGCAAAGGAACAATTGCTAGGGTAGTCACAGCAGCCAGCACAAGGCCCCTAGTGGAACCCTAATACTGGCCCCTCAGCTCAACATTTATCCTAAAAGATGAGCAGGACAGAACAGAAGAGAGACAAGCAGGGTGTGGCAGGTACTGCCAGTGACCCCAAACACCCCACCGCCTGGTGTTCACATCCTTGAATGTGAGAATTTGTAATTTTCCTGAAACCAGTGAAAA
>RJWM01023326.1:0-10700 GCA_004363535.1 Dasyprocta punctata
AGTCTCATTGTATGGAATTATGGCTGCTGTCAATCAACATATGGTATCAACCTTAAAGTGCCATCTTTGCCGAATGTCATAAAAATAATTGCAACACTTGCATTAATTAGTAAGTTTTTGCCCTAAAATGAAACAAAACCTGTTAAGACAATTTATCTGCTATACCTCTGTTCACTTTAGTTATCACAGAAACACATATATAAGCTATATGTGCATGCACTCAGCTGATTAGTTTAACTTGTTGTAGCAGCCACACTAATAAAAATAATATCATGAATATCAGCCCTCTCGTAGGAATAAGTGAGCTACACTTTATATTATTTTGTTTCATCATGCTCCAGTATGCACCCACCTTTATTCAACTGTCTTATCAAAGTGACAGGTAGGTGGGAAATAAGGCAAAGCATTACATTATTACTAAATCTGTTGTCTTGACAAAACAAACTCAAAATTTAAGCTCAACAAATGACAAAGAAATGGCATGTGGATGTGTTTAAATGTGACTGATACAGTAGCAAAGTCTTTGGAATGTTTTAAATTTTATTTTGCCCAAGTTAATAGACACATCATTTTGAAGGAATAAGAATTAGGTTTTTGGGGTTTTTTTTTTTTACATTAGTTATGGAATATTTTCTCTTTTGTTTAAAGTTGTATTTTGTAGTATTTCGTTATTGTGTTTGTCATAGGTTTGGCTGTTCTCACGTAGTAATACTGATATTTTCCAGAATATCCATCATTTGAAAGATTACTGACTTGATATAATGCATACTAATTTGGCCTAAGACTTCATGCACTTTCCTTCCAGAAGAAACTAATACCTGCACAATCAACTGTGTATGTCAATGGTGTGGTGGGATTACAGAAGCTTGCCACTATGCCTGGCTTAAATCAATTATTTATAAATCTCACATGGAAGCTGGGTGTGGTGGCACATGCCTGAAACCCCAGCACTTGGGAGGCAGAAGCAGAAGGATTCCCATGATTTGGAGGCCAATCCAAGCTACACAGTGAGTTCAAGGCCAGCTTGAACTACATAGCAAGATCCCGTTGCAATAAATAAATAAATCTCCTATGGCACACTCCTGGAATATGTCAAATACCAGACCAACTCTTCTCTCTGTTACTTGACTGGGTTGTCTCTTTAACAACAGTAGATATTACGTTAAATTCACTTAAGAGATCAAGTATACATATATATCATATTTATATATTTATACAATTTATATATTTATACATTTTATTCAAAATAAAAATGTTTGACTACTGACTGCTATAAATATTTTCCATTACTGTTCTCTTCTATGAATATGAATAATTATATAAGTAATAAAATGGTATACAAATTATATTGTCCTGTTTTAATACTTTCTTCAAATAATCACAGGTCCAAATAACAAAACAATTTCTTTTGAAGACTTGGTTGGATTGTCAACAGTTTTACCACAAAGCTTAAAATTCAGCAAGCTGCCAATAAGATGCGGTGATGTGAGAATCTGTAAAACCATACAGATGTGTTTAAGAATATTGCATTAGCAGAATGAATAAAAACCATTTTGTATTTCCATAGGCCCAGAATGTCAATGTGCCACAATTTTGCATTAGAAATAAAAAATGGAATCCTTATACTTCAAAGCATTACAGTCCTAACCAAATTAGTAAACACTGGTTGACATCTCTTGCCCATGAAAGATGGTTGATCTTTGTGAAATCTTCACAGAGAATTAGCATGTTTCTTTGTGGAATGAATCAGCACTTCCTCAAAGCCTGCCAATGTTATCAGCCTTGTCTTTGTTAAAAAATGTAGAAGCAATAGTGTGACGATGTCTTTGCCCACTGGACTATTTTAATAGTCACTACAAGGGAGCTATAGGGAGCTACAAGTATGTTCATTATGAGTAGTTATTGCGTTAGTTGTCTGTTGCTGTCTAACAAATAAACACAGCCTTTAGTAGCTTATAACAACAAACCTTTATTCCCCTACAGTCTCTATGGTTATGGAACTGTGGCACAGCTTAACAGAGTGCTCTGCTTAGGATCTCTTGGAAGGTTACAATCCAGATGTCAGCTGCTAGCATAGTCACATAAAAGTTCAACTGAGTGTTGGGGATGTAGCTCAGTGGTAGAGGGCTTCCAAAAGGCCTTGGGTTAGATTCTTCACACTACACTACACACACACACACACACACACACACACACAACAATACACAGACATACATACAGAAGTTCAACTGAGGCAAGACCCTCTTCTAATTTCGTGTCTTAATTGTGGGTTGGTTTTAGCTTCTCACTGAAGGAGGAGACTCATTTCCTTTTTGGGTTTTTTTGTTTTGTTTTGTTTTGTTTGTTTTTGTTTTTGGTACCAGGGATTGAGCTCATGACCTCGTACATGCCAGACAGGCCCTTAGGTCGCTGAGCTAAATCCCTGGTCCTATTTTTTGAGACAGGGTCTCACTATGTAGTTCAGGTCAGCCTTGAACTCACTTTGTAGCCCAGGCTTGTCTTAAACTCATGATGATCCTCCTGCCTCAGCCTCACAGAGTGCTGGGATTAAAGGCGTGTGCCACCATGCCCGGCTGAGACTCATTTTGTTACTGGCTGTTGGCCAGAAACTTTTCAATCAATTTCTTTTTTTTTTTTTTGGCCATTTGAGACTCCCAACATAGAAACCTGATTCATCACAGTCAACAAGATCCTATGGTTGCACAACATAAGTCATAGTCTTTTATGACCTAGCCATGGAAATAGCATTAAATAACTTTGCCCACAGTCTATTCATTAGAAGCAAGTCACTAGGTGCAGACCACACGCAACGGAAAGGAAATTGCCCAAGGTCATGCATATTAGGTGGTAAGAACATTGAAGGCCACCTTTTTTTGTATTTTTTATTTTTTTAATATTTTAAAAAACAAAAAAGGATAGAACCAATACAGAATTTCAAAAACAAACAAACAAACAAAAAAAAAAAAAAAAACAGGAAACTGACACGAGTTAAGTGTGTATGTATATATGTATACAAGATAGATAACTATACTACTAATCTCTGTTAGTTCATCAAAAAGAACAGTTTGTGCTTTCATTGTTTGTTTGCTCATTTTTTTCATGCCTCAATCTTGAAGGCCATTTTAAATGTCCGCCTACCACAGCAGAATTTACTCTGTTTATAAAGGGAGTGAAAGCAACCAGAAAAGTGAAAAAGGAGAATTCCAGAAGAGGAACTGGGAAAGAGGAATTCTTCAAGAAAAGACACAATAATCCAGTGATTTGATACCCTGTTCTCAAAATTCTAAAAAGGGCTCAGGACAAAGGTTCTGGGTTCAAACCCCAGTACAAAAAAAGAATTTATCTGAAATGCCCTTAAATTATCTAGAATTTGAAAAAATAATTTAAAAAAAGCAAAACTGTTTTTCTTTATTAGATTAACATTATTTTTTTTTAAATGAATTACATCCAGTTTAGGTTATAAGGAAAATGGCTTGTGCACAGTTGGTGGGAGTATAAATTGGCACAACCTGTTTGGAAAGAATATTTAACAAAATACTTCAACATTTTAAGTCCATTTCATGTCTAGGAATTTATGCCAAGAAAATAAATTTGAACTTGTGAAGATGTTAAAAGATGTTTACTAAGGCACTGTTCATAAGAATAAGAAATTAATGCAACCTACATATCTGTCAGTAGAATTAAATACATTATGAAATACACAAAAGAAAGGCTACTATAGGCAGCTGAAGGGAAGCATTTGTAGCATGGGCAGGTATAAGCAATATATCATAAACTTTTAAAGTTAGTCACATACTATGGTTCCAAATTTTTTTTTCTTAAATCAACCCTGTATTTGAATAAATAAGTGAAACAACTGAGGACATTTACATACGCCAACTCATTGCAGTTGGTTTTCTCTAATAGAGAAATTATTGTGAGATGACTGAATCTTTTACAGTGAGCACTGCAAACCTAAAAGGCAAACTGAAGCACATCAACGGTGAAAGCCAGGACTATGTTCAAGTCGAAGTGAAGTGGTCACTCGGGAAACACACGGTCCAAGTCCTGCAACGAGTGCTGTGTGGTGATGGGCAGGGAATTCGCTTTTTATGAGGAAGAAAGAGGAGGAGGAGCGGGGGAGGCTTGGGAGAGGAAGAGGAGAAAAGGGGTAAGAAGAGGAAGGAGAGTAAAAAACAAAGGAAGAGGTTCACAATGCGCTGCTTTTCACACTGTGCTAATCCACAAGAACAGCCCAGGTCGCCCATCACGACGGCTTCACTCAATTCTCGTTTGTTCCCAGTAAGAATTGGAGTCGGTCACCAAGTTGTGCCTTGTTCTAATTGTGCCGACACATCTTTAAGCAACTCGGATGAAGTTAAAGGCTGAGTTAACTGCATCGTGAGCTTTAGAGTCCAGGAGGACAAGACTGCTGTCCCGAAGCCCACGTCTGCCCGACACGTCTTTTCTTTATATCTTAGGCTTGTAGTGCTTAACAGAAAAGAGCCATTTCCACTTTCAGAAAGTATTAAATGTCAACTTTTTTCCTTTATCTTTTGGGCACTGCAGAAAAGTCAACACATAGTCATATATTTTATTTTACTCATCAATTTTTACTTATTAGTTGAGTTAGTATTTATTAAGCACTTATAGTACATCTGACAGTATAGCTTTCATGGAAGAAACAATCTAAATGAAACAATCTCTGGCTCTAATGAAAAAGGCATGTAAGTTTCATATAAAATGAAATGTATAAATGCTCTTTAAAATAAGTGTAAGATAAGAAAGCTATTGCATAGCCGGGCGAGGTGGCACACGCCTTTAATCCCAAGCACTCAGGAGGCCGAGGCAGGAGAGTCGTTGTGAGTTCGAGACCAACCTGGGCTACAAAGTGAATTCAAGGCCAGCCTGAACTGCATAGTGAGACCCTGTCTCAAAAAACAGGGTCGGGGATTGAGCTCAATGGCTTAAGCACCTGCCTGGCAGGTGTGAGGTTGTAAATTCGATCCCTGGTATGGAAAAAAAAAAAAAAAGAAGAAGAAGAAGAAGAAGGCTAGAACAGAGAATAATCAATTTTTTTTCTTTTTGGTTCTAGGAATTGAACTCAGGACCGTGTGCTTGCCTGGCAGGCACTTGTGCCACTGAGTTATATCCCTGGCCCAATCAATTTAAAATTATGGAACAATTCATGACTTTCTGTTATCTTTAGATATTCCATCCACTGCAAAATTATAAATATCTTGAGACTGATTCTGTAACACACATTTTAAAAATAATTTCTTAGGGTCCAGAACCTTGCTAGTGATGTGTCGAAGTTAAAAAATACATTCAAGTTAGTTGTTGTTGGCATAATGGTTTTCAAACCTGTGGGAATTAAAACTCACTTGCAAATTCTAGAATACACAGTGATATACTGGAATGGATATAAAATTCGAAACATCCTAAACAAGTAAGCAAATCTTCAGGCACAATAAGTTCTTAGTGCATGTACAAAAAATATCCACAATATACAAGATACCCCAGTGTTATAATTCCCAATGAGCATGAATTCAGTCTTTGCATATCCCGTTTACATCATAATAACTCTTCGTGGGGGAACTTGATTTGCATGAGCACATATGCCATACATATAGAACACATATCTAAATATACTTACTTAATGCACACTCATACATAAAACCCAGGAAACAAAGAACCATTGTACCTTTCATCACTAACTTGAAGTTCTTTACTTACCACAAATAAGAAATTGGATGTGAGTGATGCACCTGGCTTGCCGTTCCATGGAACAGACATCAACAGAAGCAAGTTAAGGCTGGAAGCCTCTGACGGCACACGGGCGCAGGCTGAGGTGCTGGCTCAGGAGTTTTAGTTGAGAATATGTGTGAATACAGAATTGTCACATACTTTTTTTCTTTACTGTTTGCTTTCTGGAGATAGTTGGTATCTTGGTTCATATTTTTCGAGCAACTGCTGGTCCTTGGCAGGGAAAACTCATGGGGGCAGTCCACTCAGGAAGTACTTGCCCCTTTCTCAAAGGTTTTTGTGGCTTATCCACAGAGATATAGGCCACCTGTCCTTTCCTTTTTCATTTTCTGGTCATCTGTCTGATGACACAGAGAATGAAGGAAATGGAGAGAGAGGAGAGAGAAACAGAGGGAGAGAAGTAAAAGAAGAGTAAAGAACACAAGAGCAGAAAAAGATGAAAAATTGAGTAAGGGTAAAAGCACCAATTTCCCCATCTATTCCTATAAAAACTTGAGGACATTGGCTGTCAGTGAGGACCACGTAGAAGGGAGTTCTTTAGGATGAATCCAGCTGTGTGTGATTTAAGCGTTGATGCTATTCCGCACTCTGGGAGACTGTTGAGGCATTTATTGTCCAGTTGGAAAGTCTCTAGGCTTGAATCAGGAGCTACAGGTTCTGTTCCAGCTTCCTCCAGCAGCCTGCTCAATTGACAGCTCTGCATGGATTACTAATGTGCTCGAGTGGCCTCTGCTGAAAAGAGGCAGTGCTGTGGAGCCTGCTCCCCTCACACACCTAACGAGAAAATGCAAGACGCGCCGAGGACAGGCAAGGCTTCTGAAGGATGCAAAACAAATGCAAAATTCAGACACCAGAACCAAATAAGTGTAACCCCCCAACTAAACCATGAATCGATAACTTCAGCTAATAAAAGTATATGACTTCCTGAGGAATTGGCTGAGATTATAATAATTACATTAACATTGGTGTGCTCGTTAATGATCTTCTCAATAGTATCAGTTGAGCATTTATTACTTTAAGGAGAATGGGGCAATTACAAGATGAGACAGAGCTAACCAATAGACTGCTGACTATATATCAAGTTTAATTTTAAGTTGCTTTTGGAAGTATCTACCTTCCGAGTGAGTTTGGATGCACGTTGTTCTTTTTTCTTTCAGAAAATGATTTTACATGTTGTTTAAAAAGCATATCTGAATTTCAAAGAATGAAATCTGGCGTGTGTAACAAGGAAAGAGCACATCTTCCAAATGGGCTGGATGCTGTGGTGTAAGTTCTATTCTCTCACACAGTAATATAACTGGATTGCTCTTTAAATTAAGTGAATTTGTATGTCCGCTTTCTCTTAATGGAATCAGTTTTGATATACTCTTTGTTCGTGCTGTTACAGCTTCAGTCTAAGGGTTCTTTGTATTAACTTTTTAAAGTTACATTACAAAGAGGTTTTAAGATTTCCCAACAGGCTTTTATTTAACCAAAGCTTTTGATCTCAAACCTGCTGGGGCCTAGTGAAATCCTCACCAATTCTCCAGTAACTCTTCACTATTGGAATTTGAAAAGACCCACCTGGAGGATTTAACTCCCTGTATGGCTTCAGTCATCCTTCAGATCGCGCCATTCATGCTGACGGGAGGGGTGCTAGTGTACCCTTTGTGATCTCCGAGCAGCCTAAGGTGTCCTTTGCAGAAGTTGTACTCTTGAGGAAATAAAAATCAAGAGGACACAGACCTATATACCTCCTTTCCTGCTATCTTCAGTAAAAGGGGGATTCCAGGGGGCCTGCTTAACATCCTTTGCTACCTAAATACCTTTCGGACATGGGAACTCAATAAAAGAACTTTCATTGCATCCATTACCCTACTGCGGTGCATAACAAATTAGATTTAAAAGGCTACTTTTCCCCCTTACAGCTATTTCCATCATTTTCTTTAAAATTTCAATTTAGTGTCTAGTGACAGACTCTTCTATAATGTACTTTAAGACTCTATAATGCCAATTATGTTAACAGAACATTATTTCTAAAGAATTAGGCTTATGTTATTATGGACAAATTGTAGTTTAAAAGATCAGGTAGAGAAAGAAGTAGAGAATTGATCTGCTTAAAGGATATTAAATATAAAATTGTGTAAAACAAATATCATTTTGGGTAACATTTTTAAACATATAAACTTGTTTTAATTTTGTATTTATCTTCCAATATCTGTTTTTAGAAAAATTGTGCAATTGAATTTTAAAAATATTAATGTCATATCCTAAAACCTATTTTGAGAAAGGGTGAAATAATTGTACAAAAATTCTCTGTTGTAACATTTAATATTTTTATTTATTTTACTTAGCATCTCCAGAGAGCAGAGACTTTAGGACATGAAAGCAACAGCGAGCATAAAAAGTAAATAAAAATCTGTAAAGTGCACAATATGTGTTGCTAGAGGGGGGGCAGTTTGACCTGTGGACCACTTCTTGTATTTATCTTTTCTTTGCTATTAATGATGAAAAATCGCTTCATCATTAAAAGAAGCTATGTTGATAAATACAGATCGACTTATTCCTATGTTACTGTCATTGTGTGAGATGTTATTACCTCTGACAAAGTCTCAAATTAGCTTTATATCAAAGAACTAGAAAGAAATATGTAAGTACTTCCAGAAACTAAACAGTGTTTGCCATTCAGGGCTTGCTGCTTTTCTCAGACATGAGCTGTCACAGCGTGCACACACCACCTATTACTAGACCTTCCCAGCTCCTGGTGTCAGGATGGCTTTGTCCCTTTGGTCTCTCATGTAACTACAGAAAAGCAGCCTTGAACAACTTTACTTCTGTAACACAGTCTAACAATACTTTCAGTTTACGTATGAGGAAAAATGTTACCATATCTATAAAACATGAAATAATTATTTTGGATCTTGATAGTGATTTTCTTTTTATTTTATTTTATTTCTTTTTTTGGTACTGGGTATCGAACTCATGACTTCACGCTTGCCAGGCAAGCGCTTATGCCACTGAGCTAAATCCCCAGTCCCTAACTTAGTAATTTTCATAAACATTTGTTACATATCTGATTTTTTGAGTATCTGCCCAGTAGTATATAATCTTTTGCATCAAACAACAACTGACTATATGAAGATAAGATGCTCCAAATATTTTTTTGCTGCTGAGAGACGTGTGTCAAAGATTTGCAGAACTGTGAGAGTAATACGAGAAGTATGAAAGTATGATTTTTTAGTTTTGTGGATAATACAGATGTCACCTAAAATGTATTGTTTTAGAGAAATTCTTTGTTTCTTTGTAAAAAAAAAAAATATGCATTTTTTAGGTGTAGGCAAAAGATTTCCTGAAGGAAGTATTTCTGATAATTCAAAATTTATTTGTGAATTCATAGTATACATCGTTATAATTTGGAGGATGGTAATCCTGCAATATTTATCTGCTTAAAAATGTGTATAAATTTTGGGTAAAAAATTATGTTTACAAAAATTTATCCTCTAGAACTTTTCCTGAAGTTGGAATCTCACATAGAAGTATGTTCACTGGAACATTTTGTGAAAGAACAAAACAACTGATCATTCTCAGAGGGAAAAAGGATCAAGAGGTAGAGGGAAGGAGGAATAAGAGATGAAAGAAGGGTATTGGGAGGTGCTATGTGAAGGTACTAACTCCACATAAGGAATGTAAACATGAAGTGCTGTGAACATGTACCAAAGACAAAAGGAAAGCGATCAAGGGATCAGTGTGTATGGGGGGCAGGGAAGGGCAAGGAGATGAAAGAAATAAATTGTGTCCTGTACGTCTACCATCTTCTCACAAGGAATGTAAACATTATGTGCTATGCCCATGTACTAAAATTTTTCAAATGTGATCAATCTAAATACCTAACAATATTGGATTATTAATAAGAAACCACCCATCCATTATAACTGTACTATCTTGCTTTCATGCTCGCCAAATGTTAAACAGCAACTGCTTAATCCAATCAGGTAGATGTTGTCAATGTCACATCTTACATATGTCGAAAGTAAAGCACAGAGAAACTTGAGGAGTGTTGTGAGTTGGAGAGTTCGAGGCCGACTTGGGCTACAATGCAAGCGCAAGGCTGGCCTGAGCTACACAGTGCAACCCTGCCTCAAAAAACCAGGGCCAGGAGTTGGCTAAGTGACTTAAGCACCTGTCTGACAGGCATGAGGTTGTGAGTTCAATCCCCAGTGCAGCAAAAAAAAAAAAAAAAAGCATATAGAAACTTACTGATGGAGGGACTAGGATTGAAGCCCAGCAAAATCACTTGCCATCCAAGTCCATGAATTTAACCCCCCTATTTTTTCTCTATACATTGAAAGAATGAGACAGCTTTAGATATCATGAAATGAAATAGATGTCTAAGAAGTACTAAATTTACTGTAGTTTATAAAATAAGTCGCAAAGAGGAGTTATAACATTTTGTCATTTTGTTAAAAATTATATACATACCTATTTGAGTGCATGGAGAGAAAATTCTGAAAGATAATTTCCCGGGTTGTTTACTTGAGAGTTTCTGAGGTTGAGAATTTCACTTTCTATTTTACACATTTCTATAGTATTTAACTATTTTAAAAATATGCATGACAGCCGGGCGTGGTGGCACTCGCAAGGCTGAGGTAGGTGGAGCGTTGTGAGTTCGAGGCCCGCTTGGGCTACAATGCAAGTGCAAGGCCAGCCTAAGCTACACAGTGCGACCCTGCCTCAAAAAGCCAGGGCTGGGAGTTTGGCTCAGTGACTTAAGCGCCTGTCTGACAGGCACAAAGTTGTGAGTTCAATTCCTGGTGCCGCAAATAAACAAAAAACAAAAACAAAACCAAAAAAAGCATGACAAAAGTTTTTTTAAAAATTAATGTATTTTATCAATATATCAATATATACATAATATGTTTTATTTTCAGAATCCCATATCCTGGCAGTCAATTTTGCCTTTTTTTTAAAAAACCAGA